>CP136069.1:64196818-64371818 GCA_032622095.1 Siphonodentalium dalli
AGTGTGACTGGTCCCTTGCACCATCAGAGATTCATCCTGTATCTTTTAAAGTAAACCAACATGATACCAACCTTGAGGAAGAATGCATGTTCGTAGACTCCGGGAACATTGAATGTATTGCTGAGAGCGCCGACACCAATCACAAGCTTGTCATACTGCAGGTCATAGAACAATTCCTGGTTAAGGAGACTCTGGCATCTGATTCGCTTATTGTCAGCGTCCAGCTCCACGGCATGTGAAAGATGAAAATGTTCCGTGTTCCGAAATATTGTGTTTCGCACTGGCTGGATGATGGACCTGTCAGCAAATAAACAAGCTTGCAAATAGTGTGTCTTGTCATTTTCAGATTGAGGTCCCCAGAGGGTGAATTTAGTAATACTGTCCCACACGGCGTGCTAGCATCACCAAATTCACCCTCTGAGGACCTCATTCTGCTTAGACCTCATCTTCTGGTAAGTATCTATTGTCTCAAATTAACAGTGTTTTTAGATACTTTTTCCCTTCTGTTGAATTTCTATATCCCCTATTTTGCATAAAATAAAATGCATAATTGAGGTGACTAATGGGTGAACATCACCAACTTTAACTGGGAAACTTCAATCTGATCCTGGGTCTCCTCATGTACAACTGGAAAACAAACGTTTCGGACAGACAGAATGCCAGAATAATGAACACATACATGTTACTCCTTCCCCCACAAGCCTGATTATAATTTAAAAAGAGTTCAGGTCAAAATGACCTGCACAATTATGACTGGGTAGGTCATTCTGAAATAGAGTAGGTCGATATAGTAGGAAGCAATATTTTAAATATAAATTTGTCACTTTAGGCCAATATAAAATAAATTGTCAATGACACTGTAGCTTAACTTGGAGAGGGGATATTTTCATGTGTTACAGTCAATGGAGTGATTAGGAATGCGGAAAGTTATACTAGATGTGAATATGAAGAGATATTTATAAATTAAAACCCAAGATGGCCACAGGCAGCCATGTTTAACAAATTTCGGAAAAATTAGATGACTCCAATCTAGTGGTCACCCCAAAGTTCCATATGACGTCTGGTGATGATCAAATGAGGGACATCATCTGTAGGGGTTCCAAACTTCCAAAGGATTTAGTCATGCAAAGAGTAAAATCCAAGATAGCCGCTCATCACTGCTGGCAGCAATGTTTTTTGCAATTGGCAGGCATGTTATTCAATGAAATATGGAAATATTGTATAGCTCCCATCTAGTCATTACCCAAAAGATCAGTATGAAGTTTTGTAATGATCAGATGAGGGATGTGGTTTGTGGGGTGTTGCAAAGGATTTAGTCAAGCAAAGAGTAAAATCGAAGATGGCTGCTGGCAGCCATATTTTACATCGAAAATTGTTCAAATTTGATAGCTCCTATCTAGAAGTGATCAAAAACATGCCTGTAAATTTTAAAAACAATTTTCCAATAAATGCGAGCTGCAGGGTGCGACAATGGATTCAAATTAGAAATCCAAGATGGCTGCTGGCGATCATGTTTTTCATTGAAAAACAAAAAATTTGATGGCTATTTTATGGCACCTATCAAGTGGTCAACCAAAAGATTCATATGAATTATGGTGAAGATCGGATGATGGGTGTGGCAAAGGATTTATTCATGAAAAGAGTAGAATACAAGATGGCTGTTTTTCATTGAAAATCATTCAAATTTGATATCTCCTATCTAGAGGTGATCCAAAACATGCCTGTACATTTTCAAAACTATTCTTTGATAAATGGGGGCTGCAGCGATGGATTCAATTTGAAATCCAAGATGGCTGCTCGCGGCCATGTTTTTTAATTAATTTTGGAAAAAGTTGATGGCTCCCATGTAGAGGTCACCCTGAAGAACCATATAAAGTTTGGTGATGATCGGATGAGAGATGTGACCTGTAGGGTGTGCTAACGGAAATTGTTGACAGACGGACAGGCGCACACATGGACAGACGGACTCAAACCCATGGCAATAGCTCAAACTTGACTTTGTCAAGTTGAGCTAAAAACAGGTAAATAAAATGCGGATAATTCCATCAATAATCAATAATATGAAATGTACTTTCTCAATTGTCAGGCTTGATCACATCTTGTTGAACATAATTCAGATGCAGACAATTGGATGGAGAGAATCTACTGATTTCAATAGTTCTGACTTCTGGGAAAAAATTAGGAGTTGATAGTAAGTAAATACCTGAACTCTAAAGTTCCGACTGTTGTGCTTGCTAGCAACGGTGTGAACAGGAAATGGTTCCTCGGACTGACAACAATTACATCGTACACCGATTTGTTTATACTCTTCAAAACACTGTAGCTTCCCCAACCTGTCCCAAGAATGATCAACTGCTTCCTCGGATTATCTGTTGATTTGTTTTGTTGAACACATTTTGAAACACCTTTAGTGAATCTCAGAAGTTTGCGATCTATCACTTGCCTTCTTGAAACACCACTCAACATTTCTAAAACAAAAAGCAATGTACATGCTACTGCCCCGCAATAGTGTGTCTATCCCACCCAGCGGGCTAGCATCACCAAATTCACCTATGGGAACTTCATTCGGATGAGGCTTCAACTGCTATGGGAGACCTAGGATCAGATTGAGTTTCCCCAGTTGGAAGTTGGTGGTGTTCACCCATTGGTCACTTTGATTATGCATTTAATCTTCTCCAATTTGGGGGATAATATAACTGAACAGAAGGGGAAAAGACACTAAATACAATGTTAATTTGAGCCTAAGCAGAATGAGGTCCTCACAGGGTGAATTTGGTGATGCTAACCCACCATGGGAGATTACGCAACCCAGAATAAATGCAATATCGCAAATCAATCTATCTGTACTAATTTAATTTTATGATAATGTTAAACCTGTCAAATCATGGTGCAGCATTAAAGATCCTGTGACAGTGCATTCTCTTATATACATGTATGCAGTCTCCCATAGGGAGCCTCGCATATATAAGAGAACAGACTGGCTTAAAAGGTCAAGATAAATATTGTTAGGCCTATATATTCTCTTATATATGCGAGGCTCCCTATGTGAGAATAAGAGAATGCATTGGGGAAACGATTTTTGCAAATTTCCGGAATCTCCGTCATGGATGGGTTAAGAGATAAAATGTAACGGAATGCATGCAATGTACCCATCTGAACACTACTTGAACCCATAGTTATGAGTAGAGACCAACCTAGAAGGAGACATGGGAGATTGCACAACCCTGAAATGTCACTTTTTTCACCATAGGGGACTCCAAATGAGGACTAAAAATCTCTGAATCAGAATAAATACACCCACGATACTTCGCAATATGACCTTTGGTTTACATTCCAACTGAGACATACTTCATCAGCAATGTTAGCTGTTATATTATGCATTGGGTTCCCGCAATAAAATCTTTAAGAGTGTCCCAGCCATTGTTCACACCTAAATATCAAAAGCAATTAACCCGATCATATAAGTTATATACTGCAATAATGAGACATCCGCGAAGATACATCCGTGAATATGTACATCCTGCAAAAGTCTAACCAGTATGCAATATATCAAGTACATTTTTAATAATATTTTCTCTACCAACTTCATGGACACGGCCAGAGCATCCTGGCAATATACACCCTACAGGCGTAATGACTGCACACTGTGGTTAAAGGGACACAAGGCACTTGCAGAGGCTTAATGTGCAAAAAATTTATTTCTCTAAAACATCACCATTAATAACATGGAGAAATAGGCGAACTTTGTTCTTATATTCATTACTGATAGTTCTCCAATAATGAAATTTCGTGTGTTGAAACCATTGCTATGTAAACAAAACTGTTACAGTGACAAAAATCACTAATTCTGTAGTAAGTTCAAATATTTTAGTCTGAATATAATTTTCAGAACATTTTTCAATGCTTAGACCTTTTCAAATGCTAACCGTCAAATTTTGATTAAACTTGGGTATCTTATTGGACTAATTGAACTTTTATTGATAATTCCACTGTAACAGAAATGTTCACATAACAATGGTTTTGAAATGCGAAATATCATTATTGGAGAGTTATTAATAATAATAATAATGACCAGTTTTATATAGCGATTAACCAATTACTTGCTCTAACACGCTTGGTACAATATTACCCCAGTCATTTGTACAAATCAACCAATGAACCGGCTGCAGCCATTGCAGGCGCTGCTCTAGTTTGATCAGAACATGCTCTGATACTCATCAGTATGACAAGCTGACTGGTACTCTTTTAACATATGAGTGATGCGAAGCCGACACAGTACAAGCGACCTTGCTCAAAGGTCACAACTTGGCGTAGGTTTTTAAACAGCGACAACTGCACGTCGATCAAAGCGGCCAAGCCACTGCTATGTTATCTTTGTGTTTACAGCGAATACAAGTCCGACACTGGACCACGGAGCTCCAATTAATATTGATAATAACAACAGAGTAAATCCACTTTATCATGTACTTGTTGATAATAATTGTATTACAGACTTTTACGTTATTTCGCATGAAACAACTTCAAAGATTGAGTCCATACAAAAGGACAAATATGTGTTGCGGACTGAATTGTTATCTGAAGATTTCTGCATGGTATTTTCGTTTCGTGTCATGTGCGATGATTCATTGATGGGTTCAATGTCATTTATCTCATATGATGTGAAAGTCATCATATTCCACCAGACCTGTTAACTCTCCCAGATTATGTGGGAGACTCCCGGATTTGAGCACAATATCCAGCACTCCCGGACAGGCATGACAATCTCCTGGATTCAGCTGCTTTAGAAAATCACAATAATTCCACACACGTGGGGAAGAGAAATTATGAGACTTGAGTTTGAGTACATTTTATATCAAGGTACATATAACTTGACACAAATTCTACCACATGCATCAAAGGAAAAGTAATTTGCAGTTACATTTAAAATTAACTTCCTTTCTGTATGACAAAGTTAAATGAAAAATACAGTCAGAAAATATGGTTTGGTTCCATGATTCGTGCATTATTTATAAGCTTTTTTAGATTTGAGCAGTATTCTTTACTCTGTGGTTTCCAGATTTGTTTGAATAGAATTTTTAAGTGCTAAAGGATCGAAGTTTCTGGTGACAGGTCCAAAATAAATCGGGGCAGGTGGATTTTACATTTTTTAAATTTTGCAAGGTATGTTACCATCTGGCATAATGAACAGGCCTGAAAATATCGTGCCGAATATTTGCAGAGTGAGGTCCCCAGAGGGTGAATTTATTCACACTACACCGAAAAGAGGGGTAGCATCACTAAATTCACCCTCTGGTGACCTCATTCTGCTCAGGCCTCAACTTCTCTGGATAGTATCTTTATTATCAAAGTTTTTTAATTTCTTTGGAAAGTTTCATTTTCTTTTTTAGTTTAGTTTCTCTATATACCCAATTGGCAGACGACACAATGCATAATTGATGTGGTCAATGGGTGCACATCACCATCTAGGAACTTAAATCTGAGTCTAGATCTCCCATAGCAGATGAAGCTATGCAGATTGAGTTTGGTTACACTAGTGTGCTGTGCAGGGTAGCTTCACTATATTCAACGTCTGAGGACCTCATTCTGCTAATGTCCAGCCCCATATTCTGATATAATAATGACCTCCAAAAAAAATGAAAATAATTCAAGAATACATCTATTTCATCGAAACCCACACAGATATAAAATAATGAGAGTGTAATTGGAACTATTGTGTCCAGATTATGATGATAAAAATAAAGTTTAGCCACAAAAATTAGCCAAAATCAAGAAATACAGTTCTGAATACGGCATTTCAGAATGGGGTGGGGAACTAGGTTAATACCCGAAACACCCATTCATTTTATTTTGGTATAAGCTAGGTGAAAAAATATTACATTATACATGTATATAGAATACACACGTAGTGTTTCTGAATACCAAATTTACACCACGAGTGGGATTGGTGATTTACCACACGAGCTTTAGCAAGTGCGGTAAATCATCAATCCCACAAGTGGTGTAAATTTGGTATTCAGAAACGCTATATGTGTATTATGTTTATACCATGATCCTACCAAGAAGAAACAATACCATTAGAAAGTTAGAACTTAAAACATCGTAGACATTTGACAACACTTCCACAACACAGAAACCCAGTACATTAGTACTGTTACCTGGCAAAGGGAATTATGAATGTGTATAAAACAGCTATTGAAAGTTATGATATTTTTTTGTCACATAATACCACAGATTTATGAAAGTATAACTAACTGTTTAATAAATTATATCTGTTTATTAACGTGTCAACTTGGAACTATTTTTCCATCAACATGTAATCACTATTAATAGACAGAGCAACCTCACTGTGTGGAGGTCACAATTATTGTAGTCCCAACTGTAAGGTATATCACTTTGGCATTCAAAATGTATGGGAAACGTACAGTGGCGGTAAACAACTTTTATTTCACAATGACCATTAACACTATAGAAGTGTATGTGATCATGGTATAAATTATATTTTATCTATATTAGAATGAAATTGTACCTACATGTAGTATAAAGTTTTGGATTACTTAATTTAATTATGTCTTTTAATGGGGGATAAAATATAATGAATTTTCTTCTTTCATCTTCAATTCCAGACCGAACACATCCACACCATTGGTATACTTTTCTTAAGATATTTTCTGGTACATTTTCGCAGATTTCTTATTTCTTATTTATAATTCCATCAAACCACAAAAATTATGAAACAATAGAAAATTGCACTTGTTCAAAGTTTACCTATCTTCACCCAAATGTGCTCACCTCTGTTTATGCTGATGCCAAACATAAAATAAATGTTTAAACAATATAAAATTAGAAAAAATAAATGTCATCAAATTTCCATCAAACAACTTTGTGAAAATAGTCTTAAGAATTCCTTAACGTTGTCCTAATATTATTCAGAATTATTGTGAAGCCTTAGTTTTCCTCTTGTCTATAGGAGCATTAGGATTTTCTCCAGTGTAGAAATCTTTCAGTAGCTTAATAGCATTGTCATGAAGAACACCCTTGACACACAGGAAAGGAGATCCAAGGCTTGGTATGTCATCATTGTTCACACAGAGTACTGAACCACATCCTCCAAACCTGTCATTGCCGCAGCCATAAACAACCAAACCAACATCCATCTGTCGCAATGCACCCGCACACATGATACATGGCTCCACTGTCACATATAAAGTAGAATTCTTAAAAACATCTTTCTCGGGTTTCCCATTGACAGAACACCATTCTCTAACTTTCTCTATTGCAACAATTTCAGCATGACGGGTAGCATTTTTTGTTTCGTTCACTTCATTACTGCCGATAGCTATTTGTTCGTCATCATACACAAACAAGCAGCCAACAGGCACTTCTCCCGCCTTCAGTGCTGACTCAGCGAGTTCAATTGCAGAATTCATCCATTTCAGGTGTATGTCATCAGATTCCATCATGGAAAACTGTAAGTATAAAATAAAACGTTGGTGGGCTTCTAAAACATTGTATCTGCAGTGCAATTAGCACTGCATTTACAAAATATTAGAAACCCACTGACGAAAAGTAACTTGTAGATGATAAGTGACAGGCTAATGACTACTGAAGATGTTCCGAATGGGTCATGAGAGAAAAAGTTCATGTTAAAATTTGTAATGTTTGAAGTATAAAGGAATCTTGATTTCTAGAAGACATACAATGTACTAGTATTGCAGAGCTTGCAGTAAGAGAAAATTATATTGAAATCAGACAGGGGAGGCAATTTTAAGTCACTACATGTAATACAATAGGGTTGCAATCTTTGTGTTTAAATTTAGCTGTAAATGCATTTAGTATTATTCTATTCTACCAGTAACTGTCAGTTCCAGTTGTACAATGCATGTCATTTCATGCATTTTCTTTGCAGAAACCCTGATTTTGGAGCATGTGATCTCAGGTATAATTGTCAGACTAGGGCTCTGCGATTCAGGCATTATTATTTCGATTTGATTTCGGTTTAGAATTGTGACTCGATCCGAGAGCTTTCCGATGAATGGCAACAAGCCATATTACCGACTAAATCCTGAAAAATTACCCATAATTCTGCTGTTAAGGAGTCGATTATTTAAGGCATTACTTTGGGCATTACTGTACTACCCTAGGCTGTATATTGACGTACCATTTGCAATACACGAACTGTTTATGGGATACATGTAGATCTCAGTGCTTGAATCTGCAAGAACCTATTCTTGTTGTTCGGTCTTGGTAACCTGCCTTTCTCAACCAACTAAGAATGCAGATCTAATACACCCCAAGATGACAATAAAAAGACAAACTCGGCTTTACAATACTTTTCTTTAAGAAAGACGAATAGCTCTGTGGGTCAACATCTGAGCTACATGTACACTATCAACATGCATGGTCAAGGGTTCGAATCTGACAGGATATCGGTCGAATTCTTTCAGGTCAGGGAAATCCTAAAACAGAGATGCAGGTTAATCTTGTTAAAATTAGGTATTTTTTACAAATACCGTATTATATCCAAATTGACAACAAACACTGTCGTTCTTATATATTAATTAAATGCAGTGGCTCTCGATGGCGCAATCATTTTCGTCTGTTTATCGGTGAGAGATGCGTCCCGAATCAAGTAGTAATTATTTACAATTGAGCGTAGTTCAGACGATGTTTTCTATGGAGTGGTATAGTCTATTTGCTTCAGATTTTCGGCGATGTTAGTGGAATGTTACATTTCTCCAGTTGGCACAGCTCCTGAATACTAACTTATCAGTTGCAAGCACCCGAACAAGTACACAATATGTCTTTGAATTTGGTACAAAACCTCGATTGAGGTTCTTGGAGATCATGTGGCCACTGGTCAAAATACTCATCCATGGCATTGGGGGAAATACTCTAAACCAACAATGACACTGGTACTAATAAAATGTGGAGTACTACATCTTACACTATAAAATGCAGTCCAGGTAACGGATCACATGATCACGAAGAACCTTGATCGAGGTTTATTACCTAATTTGAGGTTAAATAGGTCCATTTTGGGATTTCCCTGACCTGTCTGTGTCCATACTGTACCGTGAACAACAACCGTTGGTGCCACGATCATTGCACTATTAGTGCACCGCCAAGGTGACTCTCCGCTGAGGTTTATTCATTTTCTTTAATCCTATGTGGCTTAATTTGAAAGATGTTTTAAAGGCCCACTTAATTTTCTAATCACCAGATCACATTATACACAACATATTCCATATTATATACATGTACCACCTGAAAGAGGAAGCTCCAAAACATTGTTTTATCAACTCATCCAGTCAAATAAACCATGAACATGTTTCTTATGTCAAGGTACCAACATGTGTTCTGTGCATAATTTTAAATCTGGTCTGTACTACCAGTCTAGTATTCTCAATGGAAGGGGAATAACTCTATCCATTAGTTGTGGATTATGATGCATTCTGAGTTAATAACAAGGGAAGTCTTGGTGTGAATCTGATAATCTCTGTCACTTGGTAGACACTCCTAGGCCACAACTATTCCGTATTCTGGTAGAATATATATATTTTTGGTTCCTCTTCCAAATGGTATATAATATGGAATATGTTAAATATAATGTGATCTGGGCATGAAAATTTAGTGGGCATTTAATCTGGCCAATGATGACTGAATAAACCTAAACGAATACCACAAATTATTGAAATTGGTTAATTATTGATTGAGTTAAAATGCCGGACAGACCTAAATTGTGAAAACTAAGGCCGATAACTCAGACAAAATGAAAATTCCTTTGCAATCGCATATATTGAAAACATGTATTTTTCAATCATGTGTTTGATTTATTTCGAATCCCCCCTCTGTTCAGGAATCAAAGTTGAAGTAAGTATTCTGGCTACTATTCCGTATTCCTCACCGACCTCATTCTGACAGCTTATCGGTCATATATCACATGAATCATTTTGGATGCAAAACTGATCAGCTGAAAGGTAGGCTACAAGGTCAGAAATCATCAAAGGCCAACTGGAGGCTGAGCATTAGCGAGTATATTTCGACCATTATTTTGACTAAAATGGCTTCGTTCTGGTCCATACAGGTAACGAGGAAATGATGTCACCAATATATGGTCCCACTAAAAGAAGACCGGCGAAAGCCGGCAAATACCAGCAAAGTCCCAAAGGCGTAAAACAAAATGTGTTTTTTGTTATTAATAACACAAGAAATAAAGAACTGCGGGGTATTAAAACGAAAGCTGAGTGAGTATGTTGATGATTGGAAATTGGAAATCCAGCATTAATATTTTTATTTTTTAAGTCGCCGGAATTCACCAGTCTTCATCGGACTTCTTTAGAGCGACTCATTTTCACTTTCTAACTCATTTATCAAATGATTATATTCTGGTTGACGAGACATGTTACTGGCTAAAAAAAATAAGTAATATTTGTTGAATAAAAGACATGATACAGGTAAGATACATTGATTCTGCCAACAGTATATGTTTCTTAAACGAGAGGCCGATCGAGATGTTTAACCCTTTACCCAACAAACCGGCCAAAACCGGCCAAATAAAGCTTCAACAGCCTAAAATATCTTCGGTCTGTCTCAATAGAACCATACACATATGGATATCATTGGAACCGGCTCCTTGACCACATTGTGATAGTTACAGTTATACCCTGTGCCAATGCATTCTCTTATATATGCGAGTCGACCATAGGTCGCCTCGCATATATAAGAGAATGCATTGGCCTAAAAAAAATCTTTTTTTAACACTTTTTACCATTTTTTCTTACAATCTTTAACAATTTTATAATTTTTAATGTGTTAAGCCAATGCATTCTCTTATATATGCGAGGCGACCTATGGTCGACTCGCATATATAAGAGAATGCATTGGCACAGGGCCCTTCTGTTGGGTAAAGGGTTAACCCATTCCTTGGTGATAGTAAATTGTTATGATCAGACTCATAATCTTTTAATGTTGAATTATAGAGTATACTGTTATGATCTAAAGTAGTATATGACAAATGTACATAATATGATAATAACCAGTAATAACACAAATTATTGGAATGTATGAGTCAAAATAGAAGGGTTAATATAACATCTAAACTCTTGAGCCTGTCACCACTATCATAGTGTAAGCAGTTATATTCATGTTGTTGCAAATTGTAATGTGAGATATCCAAATAATATAGTTATTTATTTAATGGAAAAGGTTAAAAGACATGGAATGGGTAAAAGGGGTTAAATCACCTACATGTATCTCTGCCCTGTTTGATCCAATGTAGTCCCATCATCCAAGGACTTAGAGAGCTCCATTGGTCTAGTTAAATAAATTCACATGGCTAAGTTGTGGTTAACACATTGAGTGCCGGAAATCAATTAGTAATCTCGCCAGTTTGCCAAATCGTGGCAAGATAGATACCCTTAGTAGACCATAGTTTGGCTTCAATGAAGCAAGAATTGGACGACGTCGCGACTTTAGATGACGGAAACGGCGATTGATAGTACTACAAGATAACTCGTAGCTGGGACTGGGATAAGGAATCTGGGTATTCCCACCACCAGTGCCAACTACGAGTTATCTCGTAGACACAATTGGACATGTTTGAGCAATAAATATGAAGTAGAATGTAACTCAAACAAGTTATTTTGGTGGTAAGCATATTTATGGAGGTGTGGGTGTCCTTGTGGTGGTTATAGCTCGTTATATAGTTATATTATGGCTGATGCACGGTGGAGCAAATTACTTATATGAGCATGGCTACAGACGGTGAATCCGACGTGGAAATCGGGTGAACTTGTTTCCTGTGAGGATGAGTTTATTCGTCCAGTAATGACTACGAGCATGCATCTTCTGTTGTTTCGGGCATTGTAAGTTATCTCCCATTTAGCCTGATTTAGGCCTATGCTAGGGTTCCAAAGTACAGTCCAAAATAATAGTGTAGGAAGAATTTTCAGCACAAAATTAAAACAACCATGCAGCATCATCAAAAGAGATCCCTGTACATTCAGGAGTGTGCTACATGTAACGATTCCATTATAATCCATCCGTCTGGAAATAAGTCACCCTTTACTGTAAACATATATGTTACACAAAACCATTTATCCATACATACATGTAGAACAGTTCGATGAACTGCATGACATCTAAAGTACGGTAATTGTTACCCTTTCCATTGTCCAATACGTTCGGAAGAGGGTACAATGTAGCTTTGGGGAATAATTGTTCTGCTTTACTTGAATTATAAATAATAAAATACCTAGCCCCAAAATGTATTCCAAAAACAACTGCTGTGTTGCCTAATAATGAGATAATGGTAGCATTGATCAACGCGTGTAATGTCATGGATTATCCGCTTATCTTGTGTTGGATGCGTCCCCTCGCACATGAGTGAGAGGGAACATATTTGGCAGGCCTGTGTGACGTGTGTGGGTGGTTGTGCGAAGTTTCAATGTGTTGAAACACAACGATGTAACCATTCCTCAAAACTGCCTTCGCATGTTTGTACATTGTGAATATCCACCCCCTGACTGTGTTTGCATGCGTGCACATTGTCAGTCTATTGAATACCAAAAACCCAGTCCAATTGCCCACCCACGACTGCCTCTGGTGGTCACTCAGTGAGACAGTGTCAGCTGTATTCACTCATAACTGGACCATTTTGAGTAGAATATATGTGCTGATGGTGCTCACTTCAGTTGAACGATGTAAGGGGAGCCACACTATTTATTTGATAAAATCACTGTTCTGATGTTCCGAGGCGGGTTTTCATGGTGTATCGACCTATTCCACTGCTTCCGTTTGTCAGTTACACGACATGGAAACCACTACGAGATAATTCATAGTGGCAACCTGCAAAGGTTGCATACTACGAGATAACTCGTAGTGGCACTCAACGGGTTAAAAAGATAGCTAAATCAATTTATCCAATAATTCACTAATCTGTGTCTCTTATATAGAGCTAACATATGAGTGCTATAAATAACTCTCAATAAACCATCTTGTCTTTTATCTCTCTCACAGAGAAGCAGGTATTCATTAATTGTAAGTTACTTGGGTTATAATCTGGATAATTCTTAGTTGCAAAAGGGCCATATCTCTGGTATAACAAATTGGATCTAACCCATATTCAAACTTGTTCTGTATTTTTAGTTGAGAAACTCACATACCAAATTTGGTTCCTATCAGATGAAAAATGGTTGATTTATCGAAGCATGTGTGAATTATATGTCAAAGGGCCATAACTCCATTAAAAAAAATCAGATCAAACCCATATTCGAACTGAATCTGTATGTTCGGCTGAGAAAATCATATACCAAATTTGGTTCCAATCAGATAAAAAATGTTTGAGTTATGGCAGAATGCATGAATTCTAAGTCGAAAAAGGGCCATAACTCCATGAAAAAAACTCGGATCAAACCCATATTGGAAATTGATCTGTATTTTGGGCCGAGAAACTCACACACCAAATTTGGTTCCGATCAGATAAAAAATTTTTGAGTTATGGCAGAATGCGTGAATTCTAAGTAAAAAAAGGGCCATAACTCTGTAAAAAAAAAATCGGATCAAACCCATATTCGAACTCGATCTTTATTTTGGGCTGAAAAACCCATATACAAAATTTGGTATTGATCAGATAGAAAATGTTTGAGTTATCGCATTACATGTAATGTGTCTACGGACGGACAGACGGAACGACAGACGGACAAACGACGAGTGGTCAATCCGGACAACGACACTATGTTTCCATACTATGGTATGGGTAAACATAAAAATAGAGGAATCTGTTGCTGTAAACACCCTGCAGCTTAATGGTGAACTGTATGATAAAATCAACCAAACTCCAGGCAGAGTCATCACCCATTGCTCTGCTGAGATGCGACTGCCACAAGGACATTTGGTAAGGATTTCTGAAATGATCTTAGCCCTTCTGTTTTAGGATTAAAATTGTCTATGTCTGACGTTTATATTGTTCTTATCAATACCGAACAATTTTCCATTACTGCAAACTTGTGGTGGTCAAAATAAGATAATAGATGACTAAATATAGTTCCGACGATAGGTAAAAATAGATTTATTGGTCCGCAAAAAGTACCATCATTGTGGCAGTGATCTTTCGCAGTGATAACGGGGAGGGCGCTGCATGGAGTTTGAAAATCGACTTAACCTATTTTCATGGTTCAATTGATTCGTACCTTTCCCATACCTTATAGTAAGTGGAGTCAGTGGACTAATTAATTTAAAAATTATAGTATCACTCAATAATCACCAATAATCACTGTTTAGAAGGCCTGTGCACCACAGTCCATTTTGGCGACAGGGGGGGGGGGGCTATATGGGTATCGAGAGGTAGCGTACTGGTTTCTCATGCTAGCGGACTGGGGATCGAAACCTGGTCGGGGTATTCTGATAGAAATCAGAACTTGAGTCAGATACCAAGTTTGTCAGGCCAAGTATGTTGTCATGGGTGCAGTATGCTGTCCGATCGGGTACGGACATTAATGCCTGATCTGTGTACATACCTCGGTGTGTGCACTTTATAGAACGCTACTGAGTACTGGATTCACCATAACACTGGGTAACTGAGGGTTATAAAGTGGTAGCCGTGGTAGCACCTGGATCAGTTATCTATAACCAGAATTGGTTCCTGCACTAAAATATCTACAGATGGCAATCTCACACGACTTCCCTGTCGAGTAAATTTTGGGCTAATGTTTGTTAGAATGTACCACCATCCTTCCCCTTACCCAAGAGGTAGGTTTTTCTCACCTTCTATATAAACTATATAAACTAACGGGCATAGTTATATTTCTTTGAAAAACTCAAAACATTGGGCGATGAAGGGGAAGGCGTATGATATTTCCCTACAGATACTGGCTTAAGTTAAAATTTAATCACTAATTTAGTAAATAAATGACTGCAGATACCAGACTCCAGAGTCACGAGAGTGCAACTTCAACTTAAAGTAGCGACATTACCTCCCTCGAGATGTCGCTCGTAAGCTGACTTCCGGTATTAAAAAAAAAAGCAACCCGACCACGGAACCGGAGCGGGGTGTTGCAATCTATGGAATCACATGACACTCGATCTTTATAGATCTTTTTGGTTTTCGCGCTAAAACGAAAGCCGAATAAATAAGCTATCATTTATTGTTCAAATAAACCACCGAGATCAATTATAACCTGATAAAAGAATTTTTCGAACAGAACGCTTTTTACGAAGCTAAAGCTATAATAACAATATATTTCAATTGTTTATTTTGTGGTAGGTGAAGCTAAACATAGAATACGTATATTCGGAGTGCCATGACCTTGTTCCCATTGTCTCCGACACAACTTATAAATTCCTGTCATTGCCATCAGTTTTACTAGTTACCTGAGGCTGAGTACCTGGTCAAAACAGCTGATCGCTACAGGTGTTAGATTAAATTTTATTGTGATAGCATTCATATACATGTAATGCAGTGCAGTGTAACAGAAAATAGTATAACTTTATTGTCCCCCGAAATTATCAACATTCAATCAAGTGAGCTTGAGTTTCATTCATATGACTTAGCTGCAGCATGCTGTGTCATTCTGCAGGCTGCATTTCAGATATATATACATTCTTAGCAAAATGATGCAATTATCTTTAATATACATGTAATGCAGTGCAGTGTTACAGAAAATAGTATAACTTTATTGTCCCCCGAAATTTTCAACATTCAATCAAGTGAGCTTGAGTTTCATTCATATAACTTAGCTGCAGCATGCTGTGTCATTCTGCAGGCTGCATTTCAGATATATATACATTCTTAGCAAAATGATGCAATTATCTTTCGATTTTTCATGTTGTCCGCAACTTGCCCCTCATCACGGGTGCAGGACAAGTGATACCCAAACCAACTGATACTCTCGGAAAAAAGTCAAGTGATACCTAATCTCGAGTCAACTGATACCTTCTTTTCACCTGGGGCTGGACTGCAGATCGCGTGTTCTGCGACAGCCGGGAAAACTGTGTCATGGCACATTCATTACTGACAATTAATTCCATCAATTTCATCATATTTCAGCAGAACATAACCTTAAGTAAGGCATGGCTACGATATTACCTAACTGAGTGAATCCTGGTGTGTTTTATGCCATGGGTTCGACTTTGGAGTATTTCTCGAAATATGAATTTCTCATGTCTTAAAACTGAAATTTGTTCAAAGTCAAATTTTCTCACTTAGCCCAATTCTAAGTTGTGAAACTCAATCAAATGGTTATGTTTATGTTCTAAATTACTACAATACCCGAAATATTTCAACAAAATCTCAAATACGAAAAAGTTTGTTATGTTGCTACTTAAGGACTTGGCTAACCCAATTTCAACCCAAATTTGATGGAGTCAAAATAATGGATTGTGCTCACTTTTATTGGTAATCACAGCAACCAAACCCATGGATGCACCATTTTTAACAGTATCATTAGTGGTGATTATCTAAGAAATACAAAATGTGAACTTTATAGAGGTTTTAAAAAATATTTTTGTCGAACCCAAATCCAACAAAAACAAAATAAATTTCTGAGAAAAAGATATGGAAATGTGTAGTGAATACTGTGAAGAATGATGAACAATAAAAATATATTCATATTTACCAAGTGTTCTTTGAAAACATTACATAGAACCAGTTGTTAACAAATGCCAGAATTATTTCCCCAACATGGCTAACTGAGAGCTGGCAGCGATTGGTTAACTATTGACAGTGGTGAGTTGACAAAATAATTTCTTAAGCTTCAATTTAGCAGACCACCCTGTAACTGTAAATAGGTCAGCAATCATGGACTAATCCCTTATGGTCCAGTGGCCACAGACTGGCACACAGGCTGATAACAATCCCAGCAAGACAGGGTACAAGGTGACCCATAATCCACCCATCAAGTGTCATCTTCTGGACAGCATTATTGAGAAAGTTAATCTACCATTTGCAAACAAGTGGTTCTGAATATAGTTTTCAAAGAATGCTTGGTAAATATGAATATATTTTTATTGTTCATCATTCTTCACAGTGTTCAGCACACATTCCCATATTTTTTTCTTAGATATGGACTTTGTGTTTGTTGGATTTGGGTTCGAAAAAAATATTTTTAAAAACCTCTATAAAGTTCACATTTAGTATTTCTAACATGCTCCACCATGACTTATACTCTTAAAATGTTGCATTCATGGGTTTGGTTACTGTGATCACTAATAGAGCGGTTCCGTGTGACGTCACTAATCCCAGCATGCACTGCGGGCGCCATGTTGGAGGTAACAACGAATATAAACAAACACGTGTGTGCGGAGTTCATTATAATCAAGTGTCTCTTTCGTGTACATGTATCATGCCTCTCAATTGTTTTGTTAATGGTTGTGCGCACATATAAAATTGCAAACTAAAAATTCGAAATGGTATAGTCCCGATCGATGATGTGTTATGAATATTAATTGTGCCGCGAGTACTTTTTATGTGAAATGTTCGTTCGTTATATATGTACATGAATCTGCTATAACACCGTGGTGATATTGACTTCAAATTTCTGCTATTCAAACTTTAAACATGCATATTTAGAGAATTATACAAGTAGTTCCGTATAAGTAGGGCCTACATCTATACATGTCGCATAGAAAGGATAGATGCCATGCTAACCTGTGTAGTGTATGATCTTCTGTGGACGTTTAACTAATCGAAGTTAATCCGTTTGAGAATCTAAAGCTTCCTCCACATGGCTGCGACAATACACACATGTAAATGGGAATCAACAAGTTTTCCAAGAGAATGACAAGAAATTTAACACATTGTACGTGATTCGCGCTGTGTACATGCAATCTTCGTCGAACGAGTTCACTTTGTGGTATTGTTGCCACATGACAAGTAAATGACTCCATCATCAGGGTTTTTCTTTCATGTACTTACAGATGGCCGAATAAGATCAGACTTTCATCGCGTGCCTGAAATTGAATACCAGCGAGCGATCGATTGCGCACCTAGGCCAAATACAGCGAGCGAAGTTGGCCGAACCTGATAACGATATTTTCAGTGTCTACCCAGACGAGATTGGTTAATAATGTGTCCCATTTTCCGTTTTATTACCGCGTTGAGAGAATGCCTGTGTGATGTGTCTCGAGATCAAAGGTGCCTCGACCTAGTTACCAATTCCACAACTTTCCATTCACAGTGCGGTGTCAATCAACCCACCCGACGTTTGATCACCGACACCAGTAAATTATTTGAGGTCACACGGTGTCGAATGCACAATCTGTCTGAATGATTCGAAGCTAAAAATACATTTGAATGATTTCTATGTATGGCTTATGACGTCACATAAATTCCTGGAAAATCAAAGCGAGACCACGTGGCCGGGAGAAGTTGATATTATTCTGTCAGCATGGAATCGGAGTATTAAATTGATTCTTTATTAATAATTATGAATTACAGTTAGTATAGGAGCATGTACAATATAAAACATAGTGTGTAACATTCACTTGTGCTTATGGATAGTGGATTAAGCAGTGTTAAACCATCAAAGAGATTCACTGGACATCGATCGTGAGTTAACTAATTCAATTTACGCGGCATTTATGAATGTATTTCGGATTTCCGGCAATCCGCTGTTTATTTTATCTTGATAGAAACTGCGCGCCTGGGCCCAAACCAGCGAGCGAGACTATGCGCGCCTTCATTTTCTAAAAATGAAAGTCTGTAAGATGTGGAATTAAAAAAAAAACACTATTTGATAATCCTTTGCATCCGGTCGCAAAGTTGTTGACACCTTAATGTGACTCAGCCAATTTACCGGGAACGGTTATGTATATCGTTATATTTATTTTTGCCAACTTTAAATTTGATGCCTGAGGGTGTACTGTTTGACAAATGAGAGATTATATATATAGATTAATTACGACATGTACACCTCCGGTCGGCTTCAAGTTATTTCATCAAGGTGGGAGCTATAAATCAGCACTGTTCCAATATTAGATAGTCTAATCTATATTGAAGTTATATAATGGCATTTGTTACGCACTAAATCTGATTCACATGTACGACATGTACACCTCCGGTCGGCTTCAAGTTATTTCATCAAGGTGGGAGCTATAAATCAGCACTGTTCCAATATTAGATAGTCTAATCTATATTGAAGTTATATAATGGCATTTGTTACGCACTAAATCTGATTCACACGTAAGCATCAATCTTTGTTGGTTATCGGAAATGGCAAAAAATCGCTCTTGTTTTGTTGCTCTATTTCGTTTTTGTTATCAAACGATTGTCACTTTTACAAGATGCTTCTACACACACATAGCCATCTTGCTTGAAAACATCGGAAAGAAGCTATATTGTCATGTTACATGCATATATACAGCGTTTTAAACGCACATATGCCTAAATGCAACACCGGGGAGCTCATTTGTTTCGATAATACATGGACTACATTATCATTCATTGAAAACTAATTAGGTAAGCCTGTAATAATTTTATTTCAAAACACAACTGTGATTAACAGAATGTAATGGTGTATGTATGGATCTGTAACGTTTGGCGACAGTTCCGAGTCTGCACTCCATTCCTTTTAATAAATATCGCACCCCTATAGTAAGTTTATCAAACATTTTGATGTATTCTTTTAGAACTGTTGTTCATGATTATTAATAGTATTGGCAAATATTGCAACTAATTCCGTCGAAGCCATAACGAGAGGTTTTAAAAGTAGCTTTCTTAATTAATCCTATTAACTCAGTGCTTGCTTATGGATGTCTGTACCTCCAACATGGCGGCGCGTCCCGTATCCAATCACGTGATTAAGAACGCTCTATAAAAGTGAACATAAACCTTTATTTTGACTCCATAAAATTTGGGGAAAATTGGGTTAGCAAAGTCCTTAAAGTTTAACTTAAACTAGTTAAAGGGGTACTGTACGCCATTTTCATTAAAATTCCGGTGACAACAACGATCTAATATCGATAATATATAGAAACATAAGTAATTTGAGTCGAAGATGTATTCTGTAAACGCTCAGGTTAATAGGCTATCTTAAAATTTAATAATTTAAAAGTTAATAATTTGATATAAATTGAATTTATGACTGGAGCCATAAAATGGCGTCAATTAAATTACGAATTTCCGTAATCAAACAAAGTAATTGAGGGATACTGGATTGTTAAAGCGATCGCACACACGATCGCTTGAAATATTATGATGATACCGGGAGAACACTCAAGCCACTCACTGACTAGCGACGATACATAACTTAAATGATTATATGGGACTAGTATGCCTATAATATAACTTTTATTTGATTCATTTGGTTGAAAACTGTAAAAACAAGAAATTATGGCATTGAAATCCATGTAAAAAAGGACGACCGTGCAGTCACGACGTACCTGCACTATACTCAGACTAATATGTGTTGACTTATATGAACGTCAAGATTTAATTAGCTATAAATATTTCTTATAACAAATTACGTACATATACACGAAGTTGGTTGCTTGTGGTAGGGGGATTGGGTTTGTACCTCATAATTATCATATTGTACTCATACATGTATCTTCCAGCCTTTCGATCGTTGCTCCCCGGGGCCATTTTTTTGACTGGCACATTATGCCCATTCTCAATTTGGATGAAATATTAGTTGTACTCACCTCCACAACCCTTGGCCTTGGTTGGAAATTGGGGTTATTATGAGTGAGAACTTGGGTTTACCCCCTCATAATTTGGGTTATTTGTTTGTTTGTTTCAAATCACAACCCAAATCATTAGAATATAGGTAAGGAAGAACATTCAATTTCCAAGAACATGTTTTGTTTGTACCTGTACAAATTCTATAGTGATTTTATAGGCTGGGATTTGATCAGTTTGATTACAATTGCATGGAGCTACATTTATACCAGCGCTGACTCGGAGCCATGCACTATGAAACAACGTCAACCCAACCAAACCTAATGCGAACCATGCCAACATTATGCCTGCTTTGTGTGCTT
Source organism: Siphonodentalium dalli (assembly GCA_032622095.1). NCBI lineage: Eukaryota > Metazoa > Mollusca > Scaphopoda > Gadilida > Siphonodentaliidae > Siphonodentalium > Siphonodentalium dalli. The sequence goes on from CP136069.1 coordinate 64,217,795, forward strand.
TGTCGCGTCCCTGTCAAAACGTCAATAACTTTCGCAGGAAAATGCGCGTGCCAATATGACGTCACTTTGGAGACAACATATGACGTAACCTAACAGTTTACGTGAACATGCTTAGAACTACTAATTTACTAAACTAAAGAAAAGTTTATTTAGTTATATAATAAACGTTCAAGATATTTACGATATGAATTATGTTGTTTTCGCGAGGTGGCTAAGGAAAATTTGCAGTTTTACGTAAATTTCCGACATTTCCCGAATGTCATAGCAACCCGAGTCCGGTCGACAATATTTATGATTTAAGTCATGATTATTGTTCAAAGAATAAACCATGTGATGCCTTAACGCAATGAATACTGTTATGTTGGCTATATGAAAAGTAACATTTTGTAGTTTTAATTTAATTGCAATGACGTTTCAAGATGGCGGCCCCTCAAATCCAAGATGGCGGCGCTCCTAATTCAAGATGGCGGCGCCCATGTTCGAAAGCGAACTTAGTATAAGGACGACCTGCGCATATGTTGCTGCGCAACATATGCGCGGCTGGTCGTCCTTAAAAAATTACTCGACAACGACAATTTGTATTTTTGCATTCGGGTAAATTTGTCATCCGTAACACTACTTCGTACTCAACAGACTTTCAAATAATGAAAAAATTGTTACCTTATTCTCCGACTCGGAGACTATAGAAACCAACAACAACATTTGGCGTACAGTACCCCTTTAACTTTAAGTTTAAAGACGGAAAGAAACCAACGAAAACAGGAAACGTGATAAGATTGAACGCGTTATACAGGGCACAAATTATTACCTTCTGTGAAAATTACGGCAATTTAAGAAGAGGAATAGTCTATCTTATTCATAAGCTGGACTGATCAAATTCAGGATACATGATTCTGGTAAAATTACTAGTTTTCGCTCATTTAAATCAAAATTGTTTTTGTGAAAATACACCGGAAGTAGCTGATTTCCGAACATGAATCGCAGAGGCCAACAGTGAGAAACGATGTGATACCTAATGGTCCGGACGCTCATATCTTTATATTTTTCATAACCGGTCATTCTGGACTCATGAATCGACCTTTGACCATACGGCAACGGAGAATGACGAGGTTTACCAAATGGTATTCATAAACATTGACTGATTATCAAACTCAAAATAATTTTACCTGAAGCTGTGCATGAACATTGACTCGGAGATATAGGCCTATAGTCCAAGTCTTCTCGTACTAAAACTAGCTAAGATTTTGGGATGGAGATGCTAGTATTTAGTCCGAGTTCCAGGCCCATGCATTCCTATGACACGAGTTACGCCCAGGATCTGTGGCGGGAATCTGTGGTGTATTTTACTCGATTTACCTAACAAAGCAATACATGATGCTATATACATCGGAAAGAGTTACATCTTATGGTCATAATGGTGTATAATAATCTAACTTTAATGTTAAATTACACATAGAAAATTCCGGTTGATTGCCACAAACATCGTTGTTTTTTCTGTTTGTTTACTTAACTGAAAGCCGAACTCAGGTTCCGAAGAACTTCGGCATTGTCCGGTGTTTGTTTTGGCCGAGACGAATTTCGATATAAACAAAATGGCGGCCCCCATGATATTCTAATGTTCATTGTGTTTACACTGTTTTAAACTGTGAGATGGTTGTAATTCCCGTAATTTATTTAATGTATTACATTTATATCTTCAATATGTATTTAGTCTATGTATTTATTTATTTATTGTCACGTATAATTACGATTACAATGGAGAATTCATCGTGCGTGGTTGATTGAAAATCTACGGAATATTTTCACCGGAAAATGCCGAACGCAGTTCGCAAGGTCAACTGAGTTCGCATACTTTAAAAAATATGTAAACACTGCGGCAAATGTTTCTTTTCACATTAAATTACCGCTTTCAATTCACAACCGATGTGGGTTTCAGATCAAATAGCATGTCTTCTGCGGAAACTATCCGTTTATTGTAGCAATTGTGATATTTTATTTCATATAATTGTGGTTTTATTTGAGCGGGTCACTAACGCTTAAGTCGTGTCATAGGAATGCATGGGCCTGGAACTCGGACTAAATACTAGCATCTCCATCCCAAAATATTAGCTAGTTTTAGTACGAGAAGACTTGGACTAATAGGCATAGTGCTCATAGCACAATTCCACAAGTGGCACAAAATAAAACTAAATTCCTTTGTTGGCCGAAATATGTTTTATGTAAATAAACATTCGATAAATAAAATATCACAATCATGCAAACCGGCTTCATACAACACAATTCTCACATTCGACACAAGAGACAGGGACAAACACATGTAGGCTAAGCGAAACAGGCATGCAAACAAATCAGACAGATAAATATCATGCATTAAATAAATACATGTAATACTGTATTTAATGTGGCAGTGTTAAATATATTATATATGTGTGTGAAGGTGGCAATGTTAATATCTAACATATGTGTTTGCAGAAGCCAATGGTGTGTGTGTAAGCAGAAATTGTATAGAGCAGCATGGAAGCAGTGTGCCAAAGTTGGAGCTGATCTAATTAAGTCACCTCATATAAATAAAGCTAGCCCAAGCAAGTAAATACTTCTGCATGGCAACAGTAAAGGATCATACTTATTCTATATACTTCGGTTTCCCGCCACTTTCCCACTTAGCCCAATTTAAGCCACCTGCACCAATTTCTACTTGTTATGTTATCTCTTTTAAAATCTAGTGCCTAGCTTTGCTCTATACCCAAGATCTGGCCCCCACAATAATCCCCTGCCCAGTTCCTTACAATCTGTCTTGGACAGCAGTTGACTATATTAAGATTATTTTAACAAATGGATGGTTGATTCCGCAGGGGATTTTATACACTTATGGGAGATGTGATGCTTCTGTTATTATGTTCCATTTTATACACATATATATAATGTAGATATATAAAGGATTATCATGTGAAGTATTGTTTGTGTGTTTTCTGTATGTGACTTGTGAGGCCTAGACTTTATATCCCGGACTTACCGTGCCGGACAAGTGCTCTCCCCTAGCTAGCTAAGAAGACTGGGTTATATTAACATACATACTTGAATATATTGACTCTCCGACTTTTATAATTTTTTATCTAAATGGGTGGGACGATTTTATCGGGTGGGTGAAAATTAGTGCGACTCCATTTCCTATCTTATATTGAATATCGGCCCATCAGTATTGTCAATATTGCTGCCAGATGGATTCTCGCATTCCCGATTGTTGTCAGAAATTAGTGCGACTGCACCTATTCGATTCACGAATTATGTATTGTGTACAAATGAACAATGACAGCGATTCGTATTTCGCGGGAATTTTATAAACCAATCAAAAGCTGCCATTTGGTAGGCTAGTTCGAGTTAGTAACGAATTCCGAATTATGTAGCTAATTACTGTTCGTTGTTATTTTCTCACAAATTAATGTGATCAAACCAATGAAGTTTTTCTAACTTTAATAATTCTTTTTTTCATCAAATCGTTCTATTTCCGGCTGAAAAGCCCACTCTTCACTTCCGGGAAAATATGCAGAAGGCATGGAAAATTTCGACCAAAGATTTTGCTATTCCTCGGGTAATTAGCCATTTTAATTCGGTATCCTTGATCCAGAAATAATATAACACAATGCATAAACTGTGGGAGCAGAAGTGCAAAAAAAAAAGAGGGAATAAATAAGATACGATAAAATAAGATAAGTTTTAATGGTCTTTAAAACACATGCACATTGGAGTTGGACGATGTATATTGTATAGATACAAATAGACAGAGGAATATATGGTATATAAGTGATATATATATATATGGGAGGCCGTTTTCACGTTTAGGAATTCCTTATTTGCGCCAAAGCGCAAATATTTACGTTTAAGCGCTAATGATTTGTGTTTAAGCGCAAATAAAAATTCATATGCATTGATTCCCCCTGAATTAATTTTAAATGGCACAGGCCTAACTCAAGTCTATGTAGGCCCACTATATGAGGGAAGCAATACACCAGTAAACCCTAATTCCCTTTTTAAGTTTTTATGACCACATAAATGGTATAGTTATGCACGATATGTCTCTTTTATAAAATATACTAGATCTCTGAGATGGAGACACAAATTCTTGGGGACAGGGATGCCGATAATATGCAAATGGGGTTTTCCCCCTATTTCAAGTCAATAAGTTCACCATATGAGGGAAGCAAGCCCCCATTATATAACGATGAAGGGGTCACTCTCACCAAAAAAAGTACTGAAGGGTACACAGTAGTGCTGTGCGTCGGATCCGATAATCCGAATCCGATCCGATCCGAATCCGATTCGGATCGGATTTACAATGTTTAAAAAATCGGATTCGGATCCGGATCGGATTCAAAATTGTCTTCGGATTCGGATTCAGAGTCGGATTTTCAAAAATGCTGTTGGATTCGGATTCGGATCGTCTGGATCGGACCGTACAATCCGATCTCCATCATGTTACATTTATGGGGTGGATAACTTGGATTCTAAGTTTCTAACTCAGTCTCAGAGTCTCAGATTAAACGTAGGGCCTATATAACAAATAAACAAAACAAAACAAGATATATGAGCGTATATGAGCGAGGTCAAGGTCAAGGACACGATCGCAAGTGAAATTGGACCCGCCCATATTGTTCCCGTGATCAAAGTAGAACCAGCTACCAAATTTGAGTGGGATCGGTCGAGGTCCAGAAACATGCCTATTTGAGCGAGGTCAAGGTCAAGGACACGATCGCACGTGAAATTGGACCCGCCCATATTGTTCACCGGATCAAAGTAGGCCTACACACCAAATTTGAGTCGGATCGGTTGAGCAGTTTTTCGAGTCTATAAAAAAAATACATACATATAGAGAGAAGTTCCAAAAATATATAATAGACTAGCCGATGAGCCCGACGTTGTCCGGGCTATTCAAAAACCAAATTCAAGTCGATAGCTCTACCCAATTCACATACCAAATTTCAAGTCGATAGCTCCACCCGTTTCCGAGATCTCGTCTGCGCATGCGCGAAGCTGGCGTCGCACGGGCTCGGCGACCTGATAAAATTCGTATCCGGGGCAAGATACATTCACATACCAAATTTCAAGTCGATAGCTCCACCCGTTTCCGAGATCTGGTCTGCGCATGCGCGAAGCTGGCGTCGCACGGGCACGACGACCCGATAAAATTCGTATCCGGGGCAAGATACATTCACATAGCAAATTTCAAGTCGATAGCTCCACCCGTTTCCGAGATCTCGTCTGCGCACGCGCGAAGCGGGCGCCGCACGGGCTCGCCAATACGACAACGACGACCGCCTGGTCAAACTACACACACGTACCAAGTTTCGTCCCGATCGGTCGAGAATCGTAGATTTGTATAAATGACATACATACATACATACAGACAGAGGTCTTCAAAATATATATGAGACTAGCCGATGAGCCCGACGTTGTCCGGGCTATTCAAAAACCAAGTTTCAAGTCGATAGCTCCACCCGTTTCCGAGATCAGATCTGCGCATGCGCGAAGCTGGCGTCGCACGGGCTCGGCGACCCGATAAAATTCGTATCCGGAACAAGATACATTCACATACCAAATTTCAAGTCGATATCTCCACCCGTTTCCGAGATCTGGTCTGCGCATGCGCGAAGCTTGCGTCGCACTGGCTCGGCGACCCGATAAAATTCGTATCCGGGGCGAGATACATTCACATAGCAAATTTCAAGTCGATAGCTCCACCCGTTTCCGAGATCTGGTCTGCGCATGCGCGAAGCTGGCGTCGCACGGGCTCGGCGATCCGATAAAATTCGTATCCGGGGCAAGATACATTCACATAGCAAATTTCAAGTCGATAGCTCCACCCGTTTCCGATATCTCGTCTGCGCATGCGTGAAGCGGGCGCCGCACGGGCTCGCCAATACGACAACGTCCACCGCCTGGTCAAACTACACACACGTACCAAGTTTCGTCCCGATCGGTCGAGAATCGTAGATTTGTATAAATGACAAACATACAGACAAACATGCAAACATACAGACAGACAGAGGTCTTCAAAATATATATGAGACTAGCAGGTTAGCCCGCCACTGGCGGCGTTCGTCAGAAACATGACAATTTTTAATTTTTTTTAATTATTTTTTTTAATTTAAAATTTTTGTAATTAATTTGTTAATTTAAATTTTTTTTTTTTACCCGATTTGACCTTGAATTGATCATTTTCAAGGTCAAGGTAAAGTCGGGGTTACAACTTAACCCGCCCACGACACTTCCCGTAGGTAGCAAGTTTGAGCTCAATCAGTCCGAGTCTATAAAGGACACACACATATATAATTTGTGGGTACCCGTTTCAAGGTGTTAGACCCGAATACTTTTAGGCGTCTTTATACATGTATGGTTAGACCAATCATTGAATATTGCAACACTGCATGGGACTCTCATTTGAAATACAACAGCACCGCTTTAGAGAAAGTGCAGCGTCGTGATGCCAGACTGGTACCTCAGCTAAAGCAGCTTGGATACAGAGATCGACTCGTTCAGTTGAACTTAAAGGGGTACTGTACGCCATTTTCATTAAATTTCCGGTGACAACAACGATCTAATATCGATAATATATAGAAACATAAGTGATTTGAGTCGAAGATGTATTCTGTAAACGCTCAGGTTAATAGGCTATATTAAAATTTAATAATTTAAAAGTTAATAATTTGATATAAATTGAATTTATGACTGGAGCCATAAAATTGCGTCAATTAAATTACGAATTTCCGTAATCAAACAAAGTAATTGAGGGATACTGGATTGTTAAACCGATCTCACACACGATCGCTTAAAATATTATGATGATACGGGGAGAACACTCAAGCCACTCACTGACTAGCAACGATACAATAACTTAAATGATTATATGGGATTAGTATGCCTATAATATAACTTTTATTTGATTCATTTGGTTGAAAACTGTACAAAAATTACTCGACAACGACAATTTGTATTTTTGCATTCCGGTAAATTTGTCATCCGTAACACTACTTCGTACTCAACAGACTTTCAAATAATGAAAAAATTGTTACCTTATTCTCCGACTCGGAGACTATAGAAACCAACAACAATATTTGGCGTACAGTACCCCTTTAAGTTTAAAGTTAAAGACGGAAAGAAACCAACGGTCAGACGCACGTTTTTCAAAATGTATTTTCTCTAAATCTATCAGGAATATCTTTGTGAAATTTTGTACAAGAGATTATTGTGGTACCATACATAAGAACCATTGGACATTTGGTTATTTTAATCTCATTTACTTTACTTTTATGGCATGACAAATCTTAAAAATTTCACTGTGTTCAGGTACCGAGAACTACTGTAAAACAGATCTTTTTCGAAAGTGCATTTCATATATACATGATATCATATCTGAAGATCATGAGAGGAGACTTAATTTTTCTTGATTCATGAAATTAAATGATTATTTTCATTCAGAAAGATAACTACCATAAATAATTTTTTATTATTGAGAATGTTCATGCCATGCTTGTTGGTCATTGAAAAATTGGACTCAGTTGAGTTCTGGGTCATGGGTTCATAACCAAGTTAAATCTGACCACCATATCTCTTAACACTATGGCCTAATTTATGTTGATTGCTCCCTTCTTGAGTGGACAGCACCACATTTGAACATTTGTTTTCATTGGGCTGGTATATTTGTGACTGCTTTATTCTTCATTATAATACATGGGGTATGATGCTATAATATGCAATTAAAAAGCTAACTCAATATTATGATACAAATGAAGCCTCCTCTCACGGAGTCAAGACAATAAGCTATTTGATGGTTGACATGTTGTTTGAAATAAAACAAAATTCTGGCAGTTCTCGGTACCTAAAGGGACAGAAACGAAACAAATATTTTCAACCTCTCAATTGTATTAAAATCCATTATTGTTATTGTCTCTTTACAATTGCTCTGATTCTATATATAATGAAAATTATCATATGTAAAATTCAAGATTTTTCACCAGATAGATCCAGAGAAATTCTTTCTTGAAAATCACTTGCCATTTCTGGCTGGATTTACTGTGATTTATGCAAAACGTGCGTCTCCCCCTTAATGTCTGTAAAGTACAGGCGTCTGCGAGGCGATTTAATAGAGACATACAGAGAGAGAGAGAGAGAGAGATAATCTTTTATTAACGTGACATGGGCATCTACAATACATAAATATATTACATAAACAAATAATGATATTGCACCCGGCCACATGGGGCCTATCCCATATAAAAATGTACCTGGGTAAATCTTGGTGTTTACCTAGGTATACCCCGGTACATATAGGTTTTACCCTGGTTCCACCCAGGTCACACCCAGGTAACACCCAGGTAAATCAGGGATTTATATAGATTTACCCAGGTGTTTTCTATATATGTTAGGTATAAACCCCAGTTTACCCGGGTTTTTACGGATTTACACCCGGGTATTTACACCAGGTATTTACACCCAGGTATTTACACCAGGGTTTCGCCCAGGTATTTACTACAGTGTTCACCCGGATATATACACCTGTGGTATTTTGTTAAACTGTATAATCTGCATTGAAGTCACCTTATTAACCCTTTCTATATTACAGCACCATTGGCGTGTAGTTACCTTATTAACCATTCTATATTAAATCATTAATTGACAGGTAGTTACCTTATTAACCCTTTCTATACTAAGTAACATTGGTGAGTAGTTACATTATTAACCCTTTCTATATTAAAGCACCATTGATGTGAAGTTACCTTATTAACCCTTTCTTTATTAAAGCATCATTGACGCGTAGTTACCTTATTAACCCTTTCTATATTCAAATATCATTGATGTGTAGTTACAATGTTAACCCTTTCTATAGTATAGCATCATTGGCGGGTAGTTGGCTCCTTAACTCTGTATATACCAAAGTATCATTGTCGTATATAGTTACCTTATTAACCCTTTCTATACTAAGTACCGTTGGCGTGTGGTTGCCTTATTAACCCTTTATATATTAAAGCATTAATTGACAGGTAGTTACCTTATTAACCCTTTCTATACTAAGTATCATTGGTGAGTAGTTGCATTATTAACCCTTTCTATATTAAAGCGCCATTGGCGGGTAGTTACCTTATTAACCATTTATGTATTAAAGCATCATTGACGTGTAGTTACCTTATTATAACCCTCTCTATATTAAAGCATCATTATTGCTGGGTAGTTATCTTATTAACCCGTTCTATACTAAGTATCATTGGTGAGTAGTTACAGTATTAACCCTTTCTATATTAAAGCATCATTGACGTGAAGTTACCTTATTAACCATTTCTGTATTAAAGCAGCATTGACATGTAGTTGTTAACCCTTTCTATATTAAAGCATCGTTGACGGGTAGTTGCCTAATTAACCCTCTATATACTAAAGTATCATTGTCGTGTAGTTACCTTACCAACCCTTTCTATACTAAGTATCATTGGCGTGTAGTTACCTTATTAACCTTTTCTATATTAAAGCATTAATTGACAGGTAGTTACATTAAACAACCCTTTCTATACTAAGTATCATTGGTGAGTAGTTACATTATAAACCATTTCTATATTAAAGCGCCATTGACGGGTAATTACCTTATTAACCATTTTTGTATCAAAGCATCATTGGCGTGCAGTTACCATATTATAACACTTTCTATATTAAAGCATCATTGACTGATAGTTACCATATTAACCCTTTCTATATTAAAGCACCATTGGCGTGTAATTACCTTATTAACCCTTTCTACGTTGAAGCAATAATTGACAGGCAGTTACCTTATTAACCCTTTTTATAATGAGTATCATTGGTGATTAGTTACATTATTAACCCTTTCTACAATAAAGCATCATTGACATGTAGTTATCATAGTAGCCAGTTATATATTAAAGCATCATGGACGGTAGTTACCATATTAACCCTTTCTATATTAAAGCACCATTGGCGTGTAATTACCATATTAACCCTTTCTATATTAAAACATCATTGACGTGTAGTTACCCTATTAGCCCTTTCTATATTTAAGCATCATTGACGTGTAGAACTTTATCTTATTAACCCTTTCTTTATTAAAGCATCATTGACATGTAGTTACCTTAGTAACCATTTCTACACTAAAGCATTATTGACGGGTAGTTACCTTATTAACCCTTTCTATATTAAAGCATCATTGACAAGAAGTTAAATTATTAACCTTCTATAATAAGTATCATTGCCGTGTAGTTAGTTACCTTATAAAACCTTTCTATATTAAGACGTCGATCATTGACGGGTAGTTGTTACCTTATTAATCATTTATGTATTCAAGCATCATTGACGAGTAGTTACCTAATTACTTGAAGTTTATTATGACAGTATGACAATACACTACCCCGGACAAATGAAGCAATATCATACTTTATCAAACAGCCTAGCTATAATTAGTGAACATTAAACTGACAAACAGACAATTTTCAGGGCCATTATTTAATATTAAAGGGATACAAAATAAAGAGATTTCTAATTATCAGTAAGAATTATTCTCTAAGTGATACTTATTATTTCAAATAAATGATTGCATATACTATAGTAGACCATATACCAACAGGAAAATATTAGTGAATACAATTATTGTGTTTCAAAATTCGTTTCGTTTCGTTTCTGCAGCCAAATTACAATCTTAACTTTTAGTTATCGTTCTTCAAAATGGAGCGCGGATAATTCCTTGTGGTATTTTGAGTTAATTTTGTCGCGAATCAACGCGGATTGACAGAAGGAAATGGTGTATTGGCTACAAACGGATAAACTGTGGACTTATATATAAGATTCGCCGATTTCTCCCCATGGATGTGCGCAAATATCGAAAAAGACTGAATTTCATGTGACAAAAAATATTTCAATTCCCGGAACAGTAAGAATTAAGCTGCGATAACGAAACGGATCAACTATAGTATTGAACAGTACCTCAGCTACCTGGCCATAACCAGAATATTTTCTCAAAATTGAATTTGTGGTACCGGTACAATCATGATGTAGTGCCAGTGGCCTGCTCATAATGCACCTGTCCAGAAGAAGAAGAATTGAGAAGTTTGAAGATCATGGACTACGCAGACACCATCTGGGACCCCTACCAACAAAATCACATCGACAAGCTGGAAAGAATCCAGCGTAGGGCAGCCCGTTTCATTAAAAGAGACTATAAGAGCAAAGAAGATGGATATATGACCAAGATCCTCTACGAGCTAGATTTACCAACATAGCAGAAACGGCGGAAAATAAATCGGCTGGGATTCATGAGTAAGGTGGTGGGTGGATTGGTCCCGGCTATCCCGCCTAATCAATACTTTACACCCGAAACAAGGCGTCTTAGATCGCAGAGCTAAGTTCTGACAGGCTACGTCACCAGCCAAATTCCTCGGCACCTAATTTAAAGGAACAACAGTCAGTGCTACGAGGCTATACCATACGTGTCAGCTCAGTTCGCTAATTCCACATTTGTTCGAACTATATGCGACTGGAATCAGCTGGAGGAATCCTTAATCCTACAACAACAGCCTGTGGATTCCTTCAAGAGTGCGCTGAAGGAAAAGATCTGAGACTCTCTCGCCCGCTGCGAAATTACCATAATTGGGATCTGCAACGTAACCATTCAGATTCAGATTGATCCACGATAGTAAGGGGTCAGTACATGTAGTAAGTACTGATAGTGATAAGCCTGCTGTACAATAATACTACTTTTGCTGTTTTACTGGTCTTAACTGAGTACTGTGTCAATGTGACATTGTTAATTCAGTTCCACTCTAATATACATTAACTGGCAATGATGCATCTGACGCTATTAAAGGCACCGGTAATCCCTAAATACCAGGAGGACGCGGCGTAGAAACTTGGTACAACAGTTGTTACACGACAAAGAAAATTATCAACAAGCTTAGTGAGCGTCATCATCAAAATTGCAAATTAAAACACGGCAATGGTAAATTGGTAATCCCTACATACCAGGAGGACAAGGCATTGAAACTTGGGACAACAGTTGTTACACGGCAAAGAAATTTAAAACACACTGTGCACAGATGAATGTTTATACATGTACTGTGCAGTCGAGATCACCTGGACTACAAATATTTGAGGATTATACTATTTGATGAGTAGATGCGTGACTGATAAAAGAATTAGAGACTCCATATTTACTCGGAAGATAACAGTATACGATGCCATACAGTTGTTCCATAACACCTCAACCTTTGGTGGATATTAACAGTAAAACTAATGAAAATGATGAAAGCCAGACTCAACATCAAGACAACATGTGCATGCATAAGTGACGGTTCAATGATTTTGACTCCATCAGATGATATTTAAGCGACACCAATTTTTAAGTCTGGTTTACGATGTGGGGAGAAAAAAAGTAGATGCAGGAGGGAAAAAAATAAAAATAAAAAAGATTGTCCCCCCAATTTATATCAAGTAAATCGTGGAATTTTACATAAATTTTACAAAAATTGTGAAAAAATGTTTTTGAATGAAATTCTGTTCAAACCAAACAAGACATATCTTGTCATGAAATACATGAAAATATGGATCTGTAAATGATCATAAGCAGAACCGGATGCGACAGCACATGAAAATCAGTACGCGTGTAAAATATTTTGGGACAAAAAAAAAACAAAACAAATTCATGAAATGGAAACAAAGTTGTAGGAGGTGTTCGTAAACCAGACTTAAAAATTGGTGTCGCCTTAGGCTCATGTTAACACAGGATCACATATTCTCAAAATAATTGTCTCCCTCAAGTTGGCCTCAACCATACTAGTATTTATATTTGATAGAACCTCAGTGAGACCATGTTGAAAATTACCATCAATGCAGTTCCAGTGTTGACGCAACGCGGTCATGTTACTTCAAACCAGTTGCAATGTTCCTTAGGCCAAAGAAAAAAGATACTATGTTTCCGTACATCGACCGACCCTAAAAATAACCCGCCGACCCTAAACTTTTTATTGATATTTTGAGAAAAAGTCAAAATTTTCGCAATTTTAATATCCTGAGAGTGGATCTCCTGCCTGCTTTATGTCTTGTTTGGGACTTATGGAACACTATCAACAGACATGGTGGGTGTGTATCTGTATATATACATGTAAAGAGGTTATCACTGCATATATTAGGGGTATACATGTACTAGTAGCTACTGTTTCCAAAAACCAGGCATGCTCGGTGGGTGTACTGGCTACCCCCAGACAATGGGATGTAATCGTCACAATACATGTACGGTATAATGGCGGTATTATTGGTAAAATTCTTATAAAAAGTTAGTGACATCAATTTTGTACCAAGTTTATAGCCAAATTTATGAAAATGTGGTATTAGATATAATAAAAAACATACGTAAGCATGAAGTAAGTTTGATTTTTTATCAATCTTAATGTATATTTCCACTGTGTTGATCAAGTAATACTTTCCCCATGGCACGGGTTGGCATTTTATGTCACTTTGGTCGAGGTAGTTCAATATTTCTGCAGCTGGATAAAAAATATCAAAATAAAATAAAATAAAAAAAATTCCCTACCTACCTACCCTAAATTTTTTTACTGGAAACATACAATCTTTTTTCTTTGGCCTTTAGCATGGTAATTCGTGAAAATAAATGTCAATGCAACTTACTCTCAGGCTCCAAATAAAAGTGCAGGCCCAAATAATAGTGCGGGGGGGGGGGGGGGAAATTCCATTGAAAGTTAATAAAAGTACAGACCAAAATAATAGTGCAGGGGGAACTCTGAGCAAAACATCAACTGTGGTTAACCAAATAATTTTTATAGCAGGTTCAGGTATACGAGTCAACATGTACTAGTAGTACAGGTACATGTATGTATCATGTGGTGTTTTTTTGGTTTGCCAAATACTTGAATATGTACTACTCTTGAGTGCCTAATGTACGATTATTAAAATCGAGGTAAAATTCCCACCTGTACGATCGTTATTTGGTCCTGTACGTTTATTAAATTAACCAAAAGAAATAATTCACCAATCTTAAATTGTGTTATTCATATAAGAAATGAACGGCAGTTTCAATGCGGTCATGGGGTTTTGACCGCGAGAAAAAATCAGCAAACTTCGGGGTTCATGCAGAGTTTGCTGATTTTTTTAACGCGGTCAAAACCCATGACCACGTTGAATCCGCCGTTTATTATTTATATTTATATACTTAAATTCATTATGAACTAGGATTGTATGTCTTTCCCATTATTTATTCATCTATTTAAACAAACGCATGGAGTTCAGTAATCAGTTCAGACAGTTCGAATCCTTGTTTTTTGGAAAACCAAACATTTTGAGAATCCGTTCATGGAGAACGGAAGAAACGCAATTTCACAGTAAAGTATAAACATATGACAAAATGTCTTGTTTAGCTAGTAACTAATGTAGACGTGTTGATCATTTTTACATCTGAATCATATAGAAATCTTGAATTTGTGCTGATTTAAATTTTCATAGCTTAAAAATATTAATAAACGTGCAGACCCAAATAAGCACTGTGCAAGGGGGGGGGGGGGGGGATTTCCCAAGAAAAATAATAAACGTGGATGCAGCTGGTGCATGCATATTTATTTGGAGCCCAAGAGTAAAGAGGTGGAGGTGAATGTTACATGTAAGTTGTTATTAACGAACTGGAACGATGCCTTTAATAGGTTCCACCAGCAATAAGTCGCGACTTCTTTATATTGGCCTGACAGATTGGTTTTTGTTGGCGTCATGCCTGTCGACCATTATGATGGCCACATATATTGTCATATAACAGCGATTTACGATCTGTCTTGTTGGCTCATAATATAAATTAAGAAAGTGGCCTTGTGTTCGTTCCTTGCGTAAAAAAATATTTTTTAGTACAAACGTCCTCATTGATTGTGTCCCTCGACTCCTTGTGTAATTGGTCAAGTAACTTACATGTACATGTATGTACATGTACAGACCACTCACAAATTTCTTAGAAAAGCGACCACATGTTCGAATCTACTTTGCGATTTTGGAGCAACGCATTTGTAAATGCGTTCATATTTTAACACATTTACCTTGATTTATTCACAAACAAATGTCTTGATGCAGGCCTTAAAATCCATCAGAATTTTGGCAATAATCAAAATGTTAGTGTTTCACTTTCTACAGGGAATCAAGACTTTTTACTAGAATCAAAATGAGAAACATGATTCTCAGATTCTGATTATAAAACAATTAAAGGTACTCAACCCGTAAAGAGGGTCCCCATCTCAACAGATTCCAACAACAACAATCCGATCGGAGGGTCCTGTATTACTATTTCTTTGGCTTTGGGGGTAAAAAATATTTGATTCGAGTCGAGGAACCCATCAAACAAAGCTCAGAGTTATTAGATATTGATTTTTGAAATTTGTTATAAACTCGAGATCAGTACTACTAACTGACGTAATCTGCTCTGGATGTGTTCTCCGAATCTATTCAAACAGACAAGGATGGATAACTCTAAAAAGTTCTGGGCCAGATAGTATTCCCGATAATGAAAAATAATAGATTTCTAAAATCGATATCTAACAAATCTGAGCTTTGATGGGTGACTTCCTCGACTCGAATCAAATATTTTTGACCCCCGAAGCCATTGAAATAGTAATTGAGAGGAGTTTTATCGGGTTGAGTACCTTTAATGTCAACAGTGTTTATTTATGTTTATTCCATTTTGAATGGAAAACTACATCATGAATGTCCGATTCCGAACATATACATGTACACCAGGAGTGGGAAAATAACACAGAATTATTCAGATGTGAATTTAAATTAAACAAAATTATAACTAAAATTGCAAAATACACTATCGTATCGTTATTTGGGTGTTCATACTAGTATACTTTTTCGGCGCAATGATCGGTAATTTCAATGCGACTGCGATTATTCCCAATGCAGTGCATTTAATCTAAATGCTGTCATTAAGGCATTTACAAAGTGGCGTGACACAATGCACCCTCAATGCATTTTAAATGCAACAACCACATTTCATTGATCCACGTTGTAAAGGACATTTATTTTTAGAATACATGTATGTACGTGTATATAACCACAAGAATAAAGAACAAATCAACTGTTTTTATGTTTACCCATACCATGTATGGTAAACATAGTGTCGTTGTCCGGATTGACCACTCGTCGTTCGTCCGTCCGTCCGTCCGTCTGTCCGTCCGTCTGTCCGTCCGTCTGTCCGTCCGTCCGTAGACACTTTACGTGTAATGCGATAACTCAAACATTTTTTACCTGATCAAAACCAAATTTTGTATATGGGGTTTTCAGCCCAAAATACAGATCGAGTTCGAAAATGGGTTTGATCCAACTTTTTTGTACAGAGTTATGGCCCTTTTTCGACTTAGAATTCACGCATTCTGCCATAACTCAAAACATTTTTTATCTGATCGGAACCAAATTTGGTATGTGAGTTTCTCGGCCCAAAATACAGATCGAGTTCGAATATGGGTTTGATCCGATTAATTTTAAAGGAGTTATGACCCTTTTTCGAAAAAAAATTGAAAAATTCAATCGATTTTTTTTAAAATTTATTTTTAACTTTTATAATAATAATAAAAAAAATGTCATTGACATTGTCATTTGTTTTCATTTAGATATTGATGATTATGATAAAAAGATTTCCAATGTGTCCCTTTAATTTTTTTAAATAAGTTTAAAAAAATTGAAAAACTAACACCATTTATATTACTCTGCCAAGGGTACCCCGAATCACCACACCAAATTTGATTAAATCGGTCCAAAATCTTGTGTTATGTACTGGTAAATCTGTTTGGAGCAACATTAAATCCAATTCACCAATTGGCTTTGGACTTATGCCAATGTGCAAATAATCTGATACATAAGGCTATGGCATCTAATTTAAAATAAAGATTCAACAATAAACATCACATGCTATTAACAGTAGACATGGACATCTGTGCTGCTATATAATTGATATTAATGGGTCAGTGGTGAGGTTGCTTATCTGTATACTAGGACACATTATTATTGTAAACTTAAATTGGACTCTCTTAACCCAAGTATTCCATGTCCAGGTCACACCTACACATTTAACCCATGGGCTTGCTGGCTGTGGCGGTTTAGCATTACAGATTCTGTACCAGTGCATTCTCTTATATAAATGCCAGTGACCCATAAATTCCAATAATTTGTGTTATGTACATTTGTCTATAATAGTACATAACAGTATACTCTATAATTGAACACCAAAACTCTCATTTATCCGATCATATTAAATTTTTATCGCCAAGGGATGGGTTAACATCTGCCGATCGTGATCGGCCTCTCGTTATTACTTTGTAAACCTCTGATGTTTCCCATACAGTATACATTTGTATATTATAAACCATGTTACAGTAATTCTAGAGCTAATTAATCGACTCCTTAACTACAGCAGAATTATGGGTAACTTTTCAGGATTTAGTCCGAAATATGGCTTGTTGCCATTCATCGGAAAGCTCTCACCGAGAGCTTTCCGATGAATGGCATCAACCCATATTTCCTACTAAATCCTGAAAAGTTACCCATAATTCTGCTGTAGTTAAGGAGTCGATTAATTAGAGCATTACTGTATATCCTCTATAACTGTTTATTCAACATCACGTGCTGCAATCCATAAATGCGGTTCAGATTTCGATGTCCGGTTCAACATTATTATCATATGGTTTGATAGCATAAATACTCAGTTTGGAATGTTATACCATACAAGTTTTACGAGTTGCTCTTGCTCAAGAATGGATAAATTTATAAACCTGATTTTTGGCGCATTAGTTAGAATTATATTTTTGCACAAGAACACACCACAAATATCGAACTGGACATCAAAAGCAGAACCGGATTGTATCGATTGCATAAACATAAGAAGTTGGTCACTGACCGACAATTGCTATTTTCTGGTGTGGTTTATAGGACTACCGTACGCAATGCCGACTTAAAAATAAAAATTCACATAAACATCGCATGAAGCGGTCTATCCACAAACTCAGGTATTCGGTAATTCCAAATGTATGAACTATCACCATGATATCCCGGTATATCATTGTCAGGACTGTTTGTACAAAAGGTTGTTATTCTACTATGCATAATTTTGCTATATCATTGTACTCGGACTGTATTGCAATGTAATATATCAGTACATGTACCGGTATACTGGGTGCACATTATATACATGTAGGCCTACTTTCACTTTAGTACATGTATGTGTCATAAAAGACTCATGTTGTTAAATTGAAAAAAAACATGTGTGAAAACAGAGAGAATACATGTACATGTGCCGGTACTATATACCTCTTTGTGTGCTGTACTACCGGTACTATTCATGTACATGTACTACACTACAATAAGAGAAATTTTAATTGATTCTGCTGCCCTTGTGCCACAGGCCTCAAACAAGTATCTGTAGCCAGGCCCACCAGTACCAGGCTACTAGTAAATGAAGTACTGAAAGTGTCACATCATTAATCGAGCCCAATCTTAGTTATACTAGTCTCTTGTGTAGTTTGGGTTACTATTAATAAGATATTTAATGAGTGTTTGGAATGTATGGTAGCATTCTTACCTGGATCAACATATGCCATGCACAACGCTGGTCATCATATCATCACCGCTGTTGGCAGTAAACCGCTCATCGGGCTATAACAGTTAGAGTTTTCCATACCAGGGCTAATCTAATCAGTTAAAATTAGTCATTTTAGAGGGAATACCAACCAGTGGAAGACGTACAAAAAGTCATGTATATTCAGATATCAGTTTTCGAGAAAAAACCCATCTTAGTCGAGCGGACTTAGAATATCGGGGTAAACTTAAATTTCATTCAGAAACACTTTCACAGCAGAATATAAAAATAGTACATTATAATCACTTACAGTACATGTACATGTAGCCCAAGTGCAGTGCTAGCCTATATTATATACTACCAAAACTTTTGGTCAGTTTCTCGATGACTGACACTTGTAAACGCTTGAACGTGTACTATATAGTACATGTACATGTACATGTGTACCGTATGTGAATTAAAGATCTTATTAGTGACACAACAGGAGGCTAGACATACATTTGTAACTACAGTAATGCTCTAATTAATCGACTCCTTAACCACAGCAGAATTACGGGTATTAAACTCGGGGAGAGCTTTCCGATGAATGGCAACAAGCCATATATCCGACTAAATCCTGAAAGTTACACATAATTCTGCTGTGGTTAAGGGGTCGATTTCTTAGGGCACTACTGTATCTGTTTTAGTGCACATCAAATGTATTTGTTGTCTTTCCTCTTGTAATTTGTCTTTGGTTGTGTGAGCCATTTCGATGGACAACTACATGTACTGACATCAAATGACTGAAATGAGTCAAAATTTAGCAGTGCAGCCAATTATATAGATAAACAGAATTAAATAGCATCCAAATTCCAAATGAGCATAAATGATAAAACAAACTTTATTGAGCACTCTTTTAATACTAGTAATTACAGCTACAATGAAAGCACCTAATAAAAATTCTAAGTTTGGTAAAACTGTCTGTATACAAAGTTTATCTGGCCGTGATGAATAAAACCTATAAATGGGATCATATACATGTATGTTAGATATCATTACATGATTATTTGAAAACACATATCCGTATGGAAAACAAACTATTTTACCACTGGCCAAGTGGTCCTGCTAATATGCTATGATGCTGGTGGTCCTGCTGAATTGCTATGATGCGGGTAGTGCAATTCATAGCAATTAAGCAGGACCCAACCGCATCATAGCACATTAGCAGGAACACTTGAACAGGGTATATTTACAGTGTCAAATCGAATGGGCATCTTTTAACAATATTTTTGAACAATTTCCTAGAAGTGTTCGAAAATTGAGAACTGAATTTCAATTTTTTTTTATGAGGTTTTGATTGAAAAATTTCTAACTTAGCTCATCAGGATTAACATTGTCGCACAGCTATATTCTCTTTCCCAACAAAGTCTATAGAACATACATGTAAAATTACAGCTATGCTTTAATTAATCAACTCGCCTTATATTACTCGGGTATTACTGCAGTATTCAGGCGTGTTCATGCGATCAACCGCAGTCAGTTATACCGCCGCAGAATGTGGTCCACCTCACATTTGCAGTTAGGCTGTATTTTTCATGCGATGTTTATATGAATTTTGTTTTAAAGTTGACATTGTAATCACACCAGAATTTTTTTTTATTGTTTCAAAATGTCTAGATAGAATTCAGAATTTTTGTGGTAAAAACAATTAACTTGGTTATCACAGTTAACGCATATTACTGTGGTAAGATTACCAGCGGATACCGCATGTCAACAGGGACTGCATGCTCTAATTAATTATCAGGTTTAACATGTTTATACTGGATACAGTTCATTTTAAAGGTACTCAATCCGGTTCGATGATACCCATATAATCAGATTCCAACATCATACATTTGTATTTAGAAAGGCTGCTTCAGTTACGGTATCAGAATTGATTAATTGCCCTAAAATAATGCTAACCACTGTCAACTAAAGTATACAATTGCCTGACATATGTTATTTATCAACATGTTGTTCTACAAAATTTGGCCTTATTATCAACAGAAAGCCTCTTGATTTTAGAGTTATCCATCTTCATCTGAAATTTGGTCCGAGACCGTGGGCCACTATTAATTCTTGATCGTGAAAAATAGTATATTTCAAAAATTGATATCTAATAACTCTGAGCTTTGATACCGGTAGGTGGTGGGTTCCTCGACTCGTACCAAATATCTTTTACCCCTCCAAGTCCAAATAAAGAGTAATGTGCGAGCATTAATTCAGGGGGCCCTTAATCAGATTATGCATCTTTAAATTCAAATACAGTTTAAAGATGCATAATCCGATTAAGTGCCCCTCATTTGCTATTTACATATACATGTATATGGAATCGGGGGGGGGGGGGGGGGGGGGTAAAAATATTTTAATCAAGTCGAGGGACCCACCTACATGTATCAAAGCTACATTAGTTATTAGATATCAATTTTTGAAATTTTAATATTTATCACCATCGATACTTAATAGTGGCCCAGAAAAATTTGACGAGCCGACGGTCTCAGACCAAATTGCGGATGAAGATGGATAACTCTAAAATGAAGAGGCTTTGTGTTGATAATAAGGTCAAACTTCGTCGAACAGCATGTTGATAAATATAACGTATCAGGCGATTTTATACTATACATGTAGTTGACAGTGGTTAGCATTATTTTTGGGCAATTAATCGATTCTGATATTACTGAAGCAGCATTTCTAAAAAAAATGTTGTTGTTGGAATCTAATTATATGGGGACCATCGAATCTGATTGAGCACCTTTAATAGTTAGCTATATGAGTTATATACACATAAGGGGACACCAATTTTTAAGTCCGGTTTACGAACACCTACAACTTTTTTTCCATTTCATGAATTTTTTTTATACTTTTTTGTCCCAAATTTGTTTACACGCGTACTGATTTTCATGTGCTGTCGCATCCGGTTCTGCTTATGATCATTTGCAGATCCATATTTTCATGTATTTCATGACAAGAAATGTCTTGTTTGGTTCAGAATTTCATTCGAAAAGTTTTTTTTCACAAGATTTACTTGATATAAATTGGGGGGGGGGGGGACAATTTTTTTTATTTTTATTTTTTTCCCCTCCTGCATCTACTTTTTTTCTCCCCACATCAGCCCACATGTTCGTAAACCAGACTTAAAAATTGGTGTCGCCTAATAGACATTTAAACTTTGAAAATTGTAGGTTTCCGGATGATAACTTCAGTTTGCGTGATCATATCTGAACCAAAATACAGGTCAAGTTAGAATATAGGTGTGCTCCGCTCATTTTTGCGAGAGTTATGGCCATTTTTCGACTTAGAATCGTGTTAATTTCTGGTTTCCGCATCATAATTTTAGTTTGTGTGATCAAATCTGAATCAAATTTGGTATGATAGTTTATTATCCACCATTTCATGGGACACTGGTTGGATTGTTCTGAAATGTAGTATCGGATTTAGGGGACCTTGATATATTTTTCAGACAAGCTGATGCCCCAAAGAAGCCACTTTTTCTCACATTTGCTGAAATAGTATCCAAAACATCAACATATCAAGAGCCATTAGACTGAATTAGATAAAAATATATCACTTGGGTCTGTTTAAGCTGGAAAATACTCAAAAATTTTATAATTTTCTGCTATTATATCTGCATACTAGCCTTTTTGCTGAATCGTGAATGCCGGTTATATTGCCGTGTGAAATCCTAGTACCAGATAACATTGGGTATGTACATGTATATAGCATACCACCTGAAAATGGCTTGAATATCACATACCAAAGCGGGGTGGGGGTGTGTGTGACACCCTCCTTGATCATAGTCTGTATTCTACAGGGTATGTTAACTGTTTCGAGTTGGTGCAATTAATGTGATTGTTTAATCTCTACCATCTGAAATCTATTTATAGCATATTTTGCTATCTGATCAATATTGCTACTTAGTACTGATATAAAACAGGATAAAGATGGTGTGTCTCTTTCCCGAATGTTCTGTTTACATGTACATTTGGGGGTTTATGAGTCAAATAATATCAGACAACATGTCCTTCTAACACTAAGAAATAATATGTTCTTATGAACCAGGACAAAATATGACTATTTCTGGAGCATTACAGCACATTATTACAAATCTATATTTGTAAGCAGTAAGATAATGACAGGAAACATGTCCTCAGACTAAGAAATAATTTTTTGGTGTGTATTTCACACCACAGCTCATGTGTATACTCACATTAGTTTATGTCATTCAAAGGGAGAAACCCATTTAGAAAGTTTAAATGAGACAAAACTACCTCACTGTAGATGTAGTTGCAAGGTACAACATGTACATGTATTCTGGTAAATGACATTGGAACTAAAATAATGATTTTTGTGTCCACCGGTATGTCATGTACCGGTACTAGTATACATTGCAACTACATGTACATGTAACTTGCCTAACATACCATATACATGTATGAAGAGGGACTTTGCAAGTGTTTTTTAATCAAAATTTTAACCCAACTCTTGTTGTCAGTAAGTTTTAACCCATGCAGTTTAATGAGTTTATATATTTATATATTACATGTGTTTCTATACATGTATTTTATCTTTAGTTAGTTTGTTGTCCTTGAATAAACTTGTATTGCTGCACAATCAGTTTCCTTAATGTTCTATTATACTAAAACAACTCCATTGATAACAATACCCCTGCATCCCATCAAAATCTACTTCATTGCCATCCTCATCATTTCACTTTGGTATCCCCACCCAGGTGTACCTTGGTGTTATTCACCCAGGTGTTCCTTGGTGTTTCCTACCCATGTGTACCTTGGTGTTTTCTTACCCAGGTGTACCTTGGTGTTTTCTTACCCAGGTGTACCTTGGTGTTTTCTTACCCAGGTGTACCTTGGTGTTTTCCTGCCCAGGTGTACCTTGGTGTTTCCTTACCTGGGTGTACCTTGGGGTTTTCTAACCCAGGTGCATCTCAATGGGAAATCCACCTGGGTAAGAAAACACCAAGGTACACCGGCGTAAAAAAAACACCAAGGTATACCTGGGTGGGGAACACCCAGGTAGGAAACACCAGGGTACACCTGGGTGAATAACACCAAGGTACACCTGTGTGGGAAACACCCAGGTAGGAAACACCAGGGTACACCTGGGTGAATAACACCAAGGTACACCTGGGTGGGAAACACCCAGGTAGGAAACACCAGGGTACACCTGGGTGAATAACACCAAGGTAACCTGGATGGGAAACACCCAGGTAGGAAACACCAGGGTACACCTGGGTAAATAACACCATGGTACACCTGGGTGGGGAAACACCCAGGTAGGAAACACCAGGGTAGACCTGGGTGGGAAACACCCAGGTAGGGCACACCTGGGTGTGGTCACCTGGGTAATTACACCCAGGTTTACCCATACCAGGGTTTTTATCCAGTTTCAGGTGGGTAAATCATGGTAAAACCCAGGTTTCGCGGGGTCTTGATGGTTGGTGGATGTCTTGGTATATAGATTTTTACCTGGGTTTCGGCCCAAAAAACCTGGGTGGATTTACCCAGGTACATTTTTATATGGGATATAAGTCACGCTTATAGTATGTATAGTTATAGTACTTACATAATCAGTACAACGTCAACATAGATGAATTGTTCCAGAAAGCAACATATTCTAATACCAGAGGACATAATCTCAAGCTGCAAATGAAAACCGTGAATAAGAACTTTGGGAAATACTTCTTCACTCAACGCGTTGTAGTTCATTGGAACAAACTTCCAGAACACATTGTCAACGCCACTTCACTGACAGAGTTAAAACCCCAGATAGACTATCAACTATATAGTCTGAAGTATATATATGATGACTGAGTTATTGTGACAAATGTATATACCCAATTCTTTGTAAGTCGGAACCAAAAGTCGAATGACTTGTTCCGAAACATTTGATGATGATATTGTGGGTAACCGTTTCAAGGTGAAGATCACCTATAGGGCGGAAAAACTGACCCGATCCGCGTTCCTAGGAAGCCCTAAGTACGTAAGAATCACACAACACACTCATGTCTGTATACTAACTCACACGCCCAGACACAGACGTAAGAATCACATTACGCACATACGCTCTTTATCAACAACACTGCGGATAGGAACGCTCTTTAACTATCAACGCGATTAACTCCCGCAGTGCCGTTTGCGGTGATTTTGATGATTGGGAGTGGATAATGAGTGCTCAGAGCTTCTCCAAAACGCCGCGACGACGATTCCCGTGGATTTCTACCCTTAGATGGGAAGTTTGAACTCAATCGAGCCAGCAGTTTTAGAGTCTATAGAGGACACATATACACACATATATATATGGAGTTCTCAAAATATATAGTAGACTAGCATGTTGGCCCGCCACTGGCGTGGTTGGTCAGAAACATGACATTTTTAAAATTATTTTGTTTTTATTTAATGTTTTTGGTATTTTTTTATATTTAATTTTGTTCCAATATTTTTTATTTTTTTTTTATTTTTTTTAAGTCTAATGGAATTTAATTTTTTTTTAATTTAATTGTTTTTTTTACTTTAAAATTTTTTTAATTAGTTTTTTAATTGAATTTGTTTTTTTTCAATGAGTTAATTCGGCCTTTTTCGGGCGGAAAAACTGACCCGATGAAATCCCCCCTACTAGGAACGACAGCCATAAGAATCACACAACACGCGTTTTTGTTTTTCATGAGTTAATTCACGGTACCCGTCCCTAAAAGAGGTATGATTTAAGGTACATCGGGCGGGAAAAACTGACCCGATATCCAACGATGATATAAAAAATGTAGAGTTACGCCTCTTAGATCAATTCTGCCTTTTTAATCGAGATAAATGCATTTGGCCGTTGCGGTGCGTTTTGCATGCGTAGTTTCGTACACACATGTGATCTTTTAGCAACGTCGATGAATATAAAGAGCGTTAACCAGTTAAATCTCCCAATATGGAAGATATAAGGAGCGTTGGTGTGTTAACCCCCACAGTGCCATTTTTTGTGACTGAGAAGGGAGAAGCGGTGTTCTGAGCTTCTCCAAAATGCGACAACGACGGTGTCCGTGTGATTTTACCCTTATATACGAAATTTGAGCTCGATCCGCGCAGCCGCTTTCGATTCTATGAAGTACCCACATATATATATACACACATATATATACGGAGTTCTCAAAATATATCCACCACCATAGGGGCCCATAGGTCCGAATCACCCGGATGTAAAACAAAAAAATTGAGATTGATGGAGTATAGAAATTAGTGACGTCACATCTATACTTGCGTCGCTTACAAACCGTAAAACAACCTTTGGGTTGTGATTAGTGAAAAAACGTCAATTTTTCCACTTACGGTTGCCATTTTGACGGTCATATTGAATGGGGAGTTCCAATTTCGCCCTAAAGTGTTCCATTATATCCCACTGAGTCATACTTGCTGTATATGCCTAATTTTAAAGCGCATATTCCATGGTAAGATTAATTGTGACATTTATTAAATTATTTAAACACGAAACGCTCTTTAAATTCGAAAATCCCATTAAAAGAGGGGTTAAAGTGAAATTTCAGCATGGCTCCATATCTAATATCAACAGGATGTGAATATGTACATACGTACACATGTCATGCTTTAGTCACGAAGTGAACAATTCTTTTACTAATCTACTCCACTCATTGAGATTAGATCTTCAAAGCAACCCATGTCTGCAAACCAACGCCTCAACGCTGAACGCAACGATTACGCGTATAAAATGATAAACAATGTAACGGCACCTGGGGTGAAAATCTCACATTGTTAGGACTTGCCTTCGTGACAGGAACTGCACACGCTCTTATTTTCTGTTTTGTGTTGAGCGCATTTATGTTTATTTGTAAATTAGTCGTATACATGTTCAACAAGTACAGTCAGAATACATCTCTTTTGTATGTTACGACAACAGAAGAAAGATACCGATGGAGCATTTCTGAAAAAGTGAACAGATTCCTTGTTCCTCAGTAATCTACTTCACAGTAGGGGTAGTCCCAGTTCGAGATTGCATGCTTGCTTGTTTGTGACTTTTGTGAGCTTATATCGTACCCTCAGGTGTCTAATCATTGTGATGGTCAATAATAGTGATAGTGGAGACTTAGACTGAAATTAATAATAGTGATGGAAATTTAATTCTATTTAATTATATTTTAATAGCAGGTTAACCCTCCACTGGCGGCGTTCGTCAGAAACATGACAATTTTTAACTTTTTTATTTTTCAATGAGTTAATTGTATTAATTTTTTAATTTATTTTTTTGTTTATATTTTTGAATTAATTTTTGGTTTTTTAATATTTTACCCGATTTGACCTTGAATTGATCATTTTCAAGATCTGGTCGGGGTCACAATTTAACCCGTCCATGATACATCCCGTAGGTAGCAAGTTTGAGCTCAATCGGTTCCAGTCTATAAAGGACACACACATATATATCATTTGTGGGTACCCGTTTCAAGGTGAAGATCACCTAGGGCGGAAAAACTGACCCGATCCGCGTTCCTACCGGGCTAACCTACAATATATTTTGAGAACTACGTATATATATATGTGTATATATATATATATGTGTGTATGTGGGTACTTCATAGAATCGAAAACGGCTGGTCGGATCGAGCTCAAATTTCCTATCTAAGGGTAAAATCCCACGGACACCGTCGTTATCGCATTTTCGAGAAGCTCAGAGCACCGATTCTCACTTCCCAGTTACAAAAAAAATGGCACCGTGGGGGTTAACACACCAACGCTCCTCGTATCTTCCATATTGGGAGATTTAACCGGTTAACGCTCTTTATATTCATCGACGTTGCTAAAATATCACCTGTGTGTACGAAAACTACGCATGCAAAACGCACCTCAACGGCCGAATGCATTTATCTCGATTAAAAAGGCAGAATTGATCTAAGAGGCGTAACTATACATGTTTTAAATCATCGTTGGATATCGGGTCAGTTTTTTCAGCCCGATGTACCTTAAATCATACCTCTTTTAGGGACGGGTACCGTGAATTAACTCATGAAAAACAAAAAAAATGCGTGTTGTTTGATTCTTATGGCTGTCGTTCTTAGGAAGGGGGGGGGGGGATTTCATCGGGTCAGTTTTTCCGCCCGAAAAAGGCCGAATTAACTCATTGAAAAACAAAAAATTCAATTTAAAAAAGAATTAAATTAAATTAAATTAAAAAAATTGATATAAATATAAAAAAATTAAAAAAAAATTAAATAAAAACAAAATAATTTAAAAAATGTCATGATTCTGACCAACCACGCCAGTGGCGGACTAACCTGCTAGCAGGTTAGCCGCCACTGGCGTGGTTCGTCTCATGGCTGCACGTATGCTGCACCTAGGTGTACAATTTCGTCGAAATCAGCGAGTTTTGCCCGATTTGACCTTGAATTGATCAATAGGCTTCAATATTCGACACGTCAATTGACTGCCGTGGGCCACGGACTGCCGTAACAGTTGATAACATGTTCACATTCGGCGGATCGGGCACTGCGGTCAGTCAAAAAACAACTCACACGCTATAACTCCGGTATCACTAACGTACGTACGCGGCATTGGAAGGGTCAGGTTAACTTCCGCTTGGATCCACGTGGCGTGACGTAATTCACAACCACGTGTACTTACCTCAAAAGTGTTAAAATTGCGCGACCGCGACACACATAATGACCCGATAATGGGCACGCATTCCCTGGCATTTCCCAGAAGATATTCATGGGGAGGTCAAGTGACCAATTTCGAAATTTGCTGGTCGCATTCGTCTGTAGGTCTGAGGAATTCTCGGCTAGATATTGTTACCAACATGACATATTTAAATTAATCCCGCCGTTCACCCCATCACCAACGCGACATGTGCTGCGTTCTAAAAATAGTTCGATTGCAGTGGATTCGTACAGATGACGAAATATGAGTGCGACAGAGAATATTGTTTGATCGAAAGCATTTGAATTAATACGTCGCAATACTCGCCTTGATGGTGGCTAATAGATATTTGTCCCTGCTAGGTGTTGGGGAATGTCGTCACACAACACGCCCATGTCTGCATACAGTCTTACACACACATAACACGCCGAGACCCAGACGTAAGAATGACATTAGGCACATACGCTCTTTATCAACTACAATGCGATAGGAACGCTCTTTAACTGTCAACGCTATTAACCCCGAAGTGCCGTTTTTTGTGTGACTGAGAGTAGAAAACGGGTGCTCTGAGCTTCTCCAAAAACGCGCGACGACGATTCCCGTTGATTTTTACCCTTAGATGGGAAGTTTGAACCCAATCGAGCCAGCCGTTTTAGAGTCTATAGAGGACACATATATCTATATCTATATTTGCGAATGTCTGTCTGTCTGTCTGTCTGTCTGTCTGTCTGTCTGTGTTCTATAGAAATCCACAGGGGACCATCTAGATGATGCCAAAGGGGTCTACTAGGAGTAGCTTTTTACGAGAAAGATAATGGTCGGGGTTAGAATTTTCTAAAGTGACGCCGTTGTTGTCAGGGGCAGAACACATATCTATATGTTTAGTGCCGATTTCCACCAGATTGATACATATTCTTCTCCGTGATACGAGGAATATTATCGTGTGGTTTAGATACACCAAATTGGTGCCCTATGGGTGAGAGATATGGGGACCTTAAAGTTGATACGAATTTGTATACTCGCCAATTTTCACCAATTTCACATATATGCATCTCTAATCTCTAATGAGTCTTAGTATGTGCAGCTTGAGTCCGAAATAGGGACGGGAGGGTCACCAAAACTGATACAAAATATTTTTAGTACCAATTACCATCAAATTCAGACACGTTCTTCTCAAATGATACAATAAATAAAATCGTGCTGTCTGTCTGTCTTTTTGTCTGTCTGTGTGCGTTCTATATATAACTTCACGCGGTACAATCGAGATGGCACCAAGGCGTTCTAAGAGGGGTAACTTTTTACAAGGAAGATAATGGTGCGGGTTAAAATTTTCTAAAATGACGCTGTTGGTGGGAGGGGAAATTAAAAACATATGGTGAAATAGTTTTGTCGCTGATTTCCACCAAACGAATACATAATCACCTTCGCAATATGGCGTTGTTCGAGTCAGCGTTGCATCAACAATTGATTTAATAAACCAAATTCCACCAAATTCATACACGTTTTTCTCTAATGATATACCATGAATTAAATCACATTTAGTGTCGTTTGCGTCACGGATGGCGAGCGGATATGCACTATCATTGATAAGATTGCTATTCGCCTATATCCACATATAAGTTATATACAGTCACTAGGCCATCTCCATATCATTTTAATTAGTTGGGCGTTCACATTTCACAATCCCGACATATGGTGACCCACATAAGTCACTTGAACAATTATATCTTCTTAACAGTCATATTTATATGGGAATGGCAATCAAGGCATTCACACAATGAGCTAGCAAAAAGAGATAACTAGAAGAAGCATTAAACGTATATTTATCATTCTATTGAAGAGATACATATATTCGTGCAAACTGAGATACCTCGAACCGTCAGAGGATTGCATATATATAATAACAAAATTTAGTCTGTTCCATTCAATACGGTTTCCACAAAAAGTTACAATTTGTCAAGAGATATGGAAGGCCTGTTCAAAAATAGTGGTCACAGTGTGCAGTCAAATATAGTTTCTTCTGATATACAAGAAAA
This sequence comes from Siphonodentalium dalli, assembly GCA_032622095.1. Classification (NCBI taxonomy): domain Eukaryota; kingdom Metazoa; phylum Mollusca; class Scaphopoda; order Gadilida; family Siphonodentaliidae; genus Siphonodentalium; species Siphonodentalium dalli. The sequence continues at coordinate 64,248,100 of CP136069.1, forward strand.
TGCAGTTAGTAGCACAAGACTTTTCAGGATCCTACCAATATTGACATATGACAAGGGTTTTAGAACAGACTCATCGACTGACATAAACAACTCAAAATCTCTCTCTGTGCCTGGCACATGTAGCTGATATATGTGCGCAGCAACATTTCGTTTAAACTAAGAATATTTAGCCAATATATAGCACCATGAACAGAGGAGCATCTGGAAATTTCTTTGAAACATCTGTATCTTCATGGAGATATGATAGCCAGGTGTCCTCGAGATCTTAGTCCAACCCACTAGATTGATTGATACATCTCAACATGTAAAACCCAATTATCATCTTTTATCGAACTAATGTGTTTATGATGTTCATGTATCATATTATAACGTCTAATGTATACGAAGTTGTAAATAAATAAATACTTCGTAATTGGTGGAACGGATTAATCACGATAAACAGAATGACAATTGACAAGGTAAGCCAACGTATAACACTTTAAGCAAGAGCATTCTCTATTCCCAACAAATATCCACAGCATACATTAACCTGGGCAACGCCGGGTAACCCTGCTAGTATTTATATATATACAGAGTTCTCAAAATATATAGTAGACTAGCAGGTTAGCCCGCCACTGGCGGCAATAGTCAGAAACATGACAATTTTTAATTTAATTTTTTGTTTTTCAATGAGTTAATTTTTTTGTTTTTCAATGAGTTAATTGTGCCTTTTTAATTTTTTAATTAATTGTGCCTTTTTAATTTTGTTTTTCAATTTTACCCGATTTTTTTTGTTTTTCAATGAACCCGTCCATGACACTTCCCGTATTTAGCAAGTTTGAGCTCAATCGGTTCGAGTCTATAAAGGACACACACATATATATGACACTTCCCGTAGGTAGCAAGTTTGAGCTCAATCGGCATTCCCTGGAATTTACCAGTCAATATTTAGCAAGTTTGAGCTCAATCGGTTCGAGTCTATAAAGGACAAACTCATATATATGACACTTCCCGTAGGTAGCAAGTTTGAGCTCAATCGGCATTCCCTGGAATTTCCCAGTCACCAACGCGGCGTAATTTTGGTACATATATAGAGACCAATTGTCCATCGGCTGTCATGTGTAGTAAAGATGGCATATAAGCCGACATTGCCGTGGGGATGCCCGTTCCTACACGCGTTTTCGATTCTATGAAGTACCCACATATATACACACATACACACACACACACATATATATATATATATATATATATATATATATATATATATATACGGAAGTCTCAAATTATATAGTAGACTAGCAGGTTAGCCCGCCACTGGCGGCATTCGTCTCATGGCTTTGTTTCAGAAACATGACATTTTTTTTAATTTAACCAAATTTCAAGTCGATAGCTCCACCCGTTTCCGAGATCTGGTCTGCGCATGCGCGAAGCTTGCGTCGCACGGGCTCGGCGACCCGATAAAATTCGTACCCGGGGCAAGATACATTCACATACCAAATTTCAAGTCGATAGCTCCACCGGTTTCCGAGATCTCGTCTGCGCATGCGCGAAGCTGGCGTCGCACGGACTCGGCCACCCGATAAAATTGGTATCCGGGGCAAGATACATTCACATAGCAAATTTCAAGTCGATAGCTCCACCCGTTTGCGAGATAACGCATTCTTTGTTTTTCAATGAGTTAATTCATGGTACCCGTCCTGCCCGTCCTAAACTTCAGAGCGGACAGTCAATTAATCCCGTCGTGAAATCCCTCTGCATAATATTTCGAGCTCTTAGATCAATTCTGCCTTTTTAGTTGCATTTCGTCCGCATCCGTATTTCGGACGCATGGGGTCAGTCGTTTAGCCACGTCCATTGGAGTCCGCATCGGACGCATGGGGTATCGTTTAGCCACGTCCATTGCAATAAAGAGCGTTAATTGTTAAAACCTCCGTATAAGGTATAGATAAAGAGCGTTATTGCCTTAACCTCCCACCGTGCCTTTGCGGTGATTTCGGAGTGGATAAAGGGTGCTCAGAGCTTCTCGAAAACACGACTACGGCGGTGTCGGTGGGATTTTACACTTACATACGAAATTTGATCTCAATCTGTACACGCGTTTTGGATTCTATGAAGTACACACACACACACATATATACGAAGTCTCAAAATATATAGTATAGACTAGCAGGTTAGCCCGCCACCGGCGGCTTGTCCGAAACATGACATTTTTTTATATATATATTTTTAATTTTTAGCTCCACGCGTTTCAATAAGAAAAATTTGTACCCGGTAGCTCCACCCGTTTCCGAGATCTGGTCTGCGCATGCGCGAAGCTGGCGTCGCACGGGCTCGGCGACCCGATAAAATGTGTACCCGGCGCAAGATACATTCACATACCAAATTTCAAGTCGATAGCTCCACCCGTTTCCGATATCTCGTCTGCGCATGCGCTGCACGGGCGTCGCACGGGCTCGCCAATATGACAGCGACGACCACCTGGTCAAACTACACTCACGTACCAAGTTTCGTCCCGATCGGTCGAGGTGTTGGTATCTGATGCAAAAGACGAAATTGTGAGTGTTGGTCAATAGTCCCCGCCGTGAACCTCATCGTCGCAAAGAGCGGACAGTCAATTAACCCCGTTGTGAACCTCAATCACCAACGCGACGTAAACATGTGTTGCGTTCTAAAAATAGGAAAGCACTTTCTCTCTGCATAATTCTGCAGATGCTAATAACGTTGCTCCCCGTAGGTAGCAATATCGTTGTTGTTGATATTTACGGCTTGGGGGCTATTTTCTTATTTAGCAAGTTTGAGCTCAATCGGTTCGAGTCTATAAAGGACACACTCATATATATGACACTTCCCGTGGGTAGCAAGTTTGAGCTCAATCGGCATTCCCTGGAATTTCCCGTAGATTGGCAGATTCCAGTAGCTTTATAACGATATATCTGGGGAGAAATCTGATGCTATATTCGTGATTATCTGGGATGATTTCGGTATATGACTATATACTGTAAAAACAAAGCGCGCCATCCGTGCTCGCAGGGTTGGTCAGAAACAAATGTTTTTTAAATTTAATGTATGTTTCGTATATCTCTCTGCAGATGCAAATAACGTTGAATGGCAAACAGACGCTCTTTATAGAGATGCGTCAAAAACAAACGCTCATTAAATAATCACTTGATTAACCCCCGCCGTGCCTTTGCGGTGATTTGAGATTGGAGAACGGGTGCTCTGAGCTTCTCTAAACCTTGACCACGGTCGTGTCGGTGGGATTTGACACTTACATAGGAAGTTTGAGCTCAATCTTTACACGCGTTTTGGATTCTATGAAGTACACACACACACACACACACACACATATATACGAAGTCTCAAGGGCTCGGCGACCCGATAAAATTCGTATCCGGGGCAAGATACATTCACATAGCAAATTTCAAGTCGATAGCTCCACCCGTTTCCGAGATCTCGTCTGCGCATGCGCGAAGTGGGCGCCGCACGGGCTCGCCAATACGACAACGTTCACCGCCTGGTCAAACTACACACACGTACCAAGTTTCGTCCCGATCGGTCGAGAATCGTAGATTTGTATAAATGACAGACAGACAAACAAACAAACAAACAAACATACATACAGACAGAGGTCTTCAAAATATATATGAGATTGGCAGATTCCAGTAGCTTTATAACGGTACATGTATATCTGGGGAGAAATCTGATGCTATATTCGTGATTATCTGGGATGATTTCGGTATATAATTATATACTGTAAAAACAAAGCGCGCCATCCGTGCTCGCAGGGTTGGTCAGAAACAAATGTTTTTTAAATTTAATGAATGTTCCGTATATATACATCTCTCTGCAGATGCAAATAACGTTGAATGGCAAACAGACGCTCTGTATAGCGATGCGTAAAAAACAAACGCTCATTAAATAATCACTTGATTAACCCCGCCGTGCCTTTGCGGTGATTTTGAGAGTGGAGAACGCGTGCTCTGGGCTTCTCCAAAACGCCGCGACGACGATTCCCGTGGGTTTTTACATTTAGATGGGAAGTTTGAACTCAATCGAGCGAACCGTTTTCGATTCTATGAAGTAAATATATATATACGAAGTCTCAAAATATATAGTATAGACTAGCAGGTTAGCCCGCCACTGGCGGCGTTCGTCAGAAACATGACAATAATTTGTTTAATTAATTTTTTAATTTAATTTTTTGTTTTATAATATTTTACCCGATTTGACCTTGAATTGATCATTTTCAATGTCAAGGTCATGTCGGGGTCACAATTTAACCCACCCACGACACTTCCCGTAGGTAGCAAGCTTGAGCTCAATCAGTTCGAGTCTATAAAGGACACACACATATATATCATTTGTGGGTACCCGTTTCAAGGTGAAGATCACCTATAGGGCGGAAAAACTGACCCGATCCGCGTTCCTAGGAAGCCCGAAGTACGTAAGAATCACACAACACGCGCATGTATGTATACTAACTCACACGCCCAGACACAGACGTAAGAATCACATTACGCACATACGCTCTTTATCAACTACACTGCGGATAGGAACGCTCTTTAACTATCAACGCGATTAACACCAGCAGTGCCGTTTGCGGTGATTTTGATGATTGGGAGTGGAGAATGGGTGCTCAGAGCTTGTCCAAAACGCGACGTTGACCATTCCAGTGGGTTTTTACCCTTAGGTAGGAAGTTTGGTCTCGATCGGTCCAGGCGTTTTCGATTTTATAAAGTACACACACACATATACGAAGTCTCAAACTATATAGTAGACTAGCAGGTTAGCCCGCCACTGGCGGCAATCGTCAGAAACATGACATCTTTTAAATAACTTTTTTAATTAATTTAAATTTTAAATTTTTTGAATTACTTTTTTAATTTAATTTTTTGTTTTCAATGAGTTAATTGTGCCTTTTTTCAATTTTACCCGATTTGACCTTGAATTGATCATTTTCAAGGTCAAGGTCAGGTCGGGTGACAATTTAACCCTTCCACGACACTTCCCGTAGACACCAAGTTTGAGCTCAATCGGTCCGAGTCTATAAAGGACACACACATATATATCATTTGTGGGTACACGTTTCAAGGTGAAGGTCACCTCGGGCGGAAAAACTTACCCGATAAAAATCTCCCCCGTTCCTTGGAACTCCTAAGTACGAAATTTCGCATCGAGACGGTCAATGGAGCCGTATTTAGGGCGCGTACACATGGCCAGCAAGAAAATATCAGGTATGCCCCATGTGACTTACTTGACCAATGAAATAAATAATACCGGAAAATATCAGACGAAGGCAGCGCGCTGATATTTTATCGCCAATTGGTGATATGTGTTCACCTTGATAGGTGGCCATCGGTATCCGTTAACTAATCTCGCGGGGATATGATCGTAACAATTCAAACGCTCGAGTTATGATCCATCAATAGTATCGTCTGTTTCAACATACTACGTATTTCCATGTTATATTGGTTGTCAGAACCGCTGATGTATTATATTTTTCATGTATATACGTGTGTGCAGAGACGTGGCGACAGGGGGTGGGGATGTCTCACCCCCCAACTTTGGTCAAAATTTTCAACAGTTGGACATTTCATACCTGCCAAAACATTAGTTGGAAATTTCACACCAACAATAGGTTGAGAATGTTTTTGTAGTTTGATTTTTTCTAAAATTTCTTGGGGGATTTTTTTTTTTTGACCAATATTTGCATATTTTGGTGAAATTTAGGGTCTGTAATGGTCATCATTTCGAAACTTTCCGACCTCAGGGGGGGGGGGGGTGACAGGATGGAAATTTCCAACACTTGGAAAGCTTGTGTCCTGGTCCCTCCCCCGTGGCCAGTCAAAAGTCAAAAGCTGTTAATTAATTTAATACAACAATATTGTCATACATTTGGTCAACATTGTCATTGGAATTGTAATCAGTTGGAAATTTTCCAACCTATGTGGGGGTGTCAGGTTTGAAATTTTCAACTCTATGAATGATTGAGGCTAGTCTAGATGGTAGGATTTTGCGATTTTCTTGTTCATATTACAAAATATTCGCACACCGGTCCGAATCATGGTCTTATATTAGGCCTAAGAGCACTGAGGTGCAAGGGGGTGCAAATTGATTTATGGAAAACTTGTGTTTGTCTGATTCTGATTCAAGGGGTGGGGGGGGGGGGGGGGGGGCACGTGCAGTTGGAATTTCCCAATGTGGACACCCTCGAACGGAAACCCTCTGCGTTTATGGGGATGCTTTATAATTTGGTACATCACATGCCTTGATTTAGTTGTTTTACTTTGGACTGTATGCATAGAGGGGATGCATAGATGAACCAAACCAACATTTTTACCAAAAGTAGGAAGATGTGCAACTAGTTACACTGGTTCGAATATCAAGTCATGGGAACATACATCAGAGCTCACCTCGTCCCTGATCACGCATCACTTGCTCGTAATTCAGCGTCCGATGCTAAATCTACGGGGGCTCACCTGTTCTACGTATTATCGTTAATTGGTGAATTTATGTTGTGAATCGTTGATGATTTGGTTCGTTGGGGATTTTTCCAAGAAAACGTAGTCAGTTAAAGAAAAAATGTGACTTTATATAATCTACTCGTTTTATCTAACAACACATATCCCATCTTTTGGTAACTCGTGCGGATTTCAAGTTATTCTCATCGAAGGTTATGCTAACTTTCAATTTTTATTACCATGACATGCGACCTTTTTTCTGAGATATGTGGGCACCTCGATGTTCCGGTTCGTTTGCCTGTACCGAACAATGATGCATTCGGTTCGTTAGCAAAGAAATAGTTCAGCATTTGAAAAATATTTCGCATTTGTAATCAATAAATAAACTTATTTTACAAATTTGTCATCCGCGTGTAGTATATATTTACGATCATTTCTGTTCGAATTTAAACTATCATTTATTTAGCAAAGCAACTTGTGATGCTATACACTAATGCTATGATTAAATAGTATTATATTAATAAGCCTGAGTCAATGTCGCTGATTGATAGTCTATATATGCCTGGAAACTATTTGGTAGGACACCTTCTTACACAATCAAGAAAGAACCGGAGCTGCGTTGGAAAGAACCACAACAACAAACAAGAAACAAACAATAATACGCGGAACCGTTGAGCCATGCACAGCGGAGTCTCACGGGATTCTGATTTGTGATTGACATGCTTTTGTCAGTTGAACCCAGGTTCGGAAACAAATGTGTATGCTTGATTTATACATTCGTAATGTGGTCAGACGAAGCTGTTTACCTTTTGTTGGAAGTGTTGGAGTCAAGGCAATCACTTTGGAACATCCAGTCTGATGAGTATAAAGATAGGGAGAAGGTGAACTCTGAGTTGCGGGAGATGGTTGAAATCTTGTCTGATGTTTATCCTGGCGTTGAAGGCGCAGCTATTAAAGCCAAAATTCGCGGTTTGAAAACCACATACAGGGAGGAAAAGAGGAAGGTGCAGAAATCAATAGGATCGGGGGTAGCAGCTGCGGAAATTTATATTCCCAGGTGGAAGTATTATGAGCAGTGTTACTATTTAGGGGACACTATTCAGACAGGTACATCAGCTAACGTTTCAAACATACACGTACAAGTTCCGATCGCGACCACACAGGAATCGACAACGGCAAACCGGGACGGCAATGCTGAACAATCGGTAGAATCTGCTGCTGTGGATATGCCAAGCAGTAGCTCTCGACAATCGGCAACACGGAGGAACAACAGAAACCAGACTAATACGTGGCTTCAGATGGCAGCTTCATCATTACAGTCTATTGCAAGCGGACCAAGTGAAAAAGACGACGAATTTGATGTCTTTGGGAAGAATGTTGCGCATTCTCTGCGCAATTTGAATACAAGAGAGAAACAAGTGCGGTGCAAATATGCAATTGAAACTGCTATCTTCATGGCTGAGGATGTTCCTCTGCATCCAACAATATCGATGTCAACCCAAAACATGTGAACTCATCAATGAAAATTGAACTGATCTGTTGTCATGTGTATGGAAAGGGGTCAATGTGTAATCGTGGTTTGTCAGTTTAATTACATGTTCCACCAGTTTACATGTTGTGCAATCGTGTGATTGCTTAACCACCCCTGGTTAAGTATTTCTGCTAATTTGCTATGATACCATTAGGTCTTGTTGGATTGCTATGGTTTGGTAGATCAAACTGGTGAATTTTATATAAAATAAAGGTATTTTTTCTTACAAGTACCACTTTGGCCTACCAGCATCATAGCAGTTCAGCAGAACCAACAGCATCACAGCAAACTAGCAGGACCACTTTACCAGGGGCGTTTAATTTGTGTTATCAGAAGATCGATGTCATTTATCTTTCAATAAATTTCTTATCGCAACACAAATTAAACAACCATGGTCAAGCGATTTTGCTAATTTGATATGATGAAACATGTACTGCCCATATGGGTTAGTTAGGTTATACAGTGGGTTGTGGTTTTATGATCTGCGTGATTATGTCCAGCTCAAAATTTCACCACTTGAACCAGACTGGTTTGTATTAGTTTGGAGTATTTAAATTGCCCCTCTCCGCATTTGGGTTATACTTATACTAGGAATCCGTGCTTTCCAAATTTCGTAAGTTCTTGACCACTCATAACAGTATCAGAACAACTTCATGTTAACAGTGTGTATATAAAATAACCTTCTGGTTCACTCGATAACTCGACCCGTGGGTGCGCTGTTTCGTATTTCACGCGCGTTGTCAGTGAGACCGTGCTCCATTCAAAATACGTGTACGCTTCAGCGACAGATACTGGTGAATATAAAACTAAAGTTAGCAGATTTCGGTCAATCAGAAGGCCTGCTTCAGCGACAAATATTCGACATGAATTACAATATATAACACCATAGGCTTATCCGATTTGATAAATGACCTTTCATTTGATATATGATGGATACTCTAACTTCTTTAAATAGAACCAATCTGAAGACAAACGTGAACAACTTTGTTAATTCGCGCATTGGGCCAATACCGAAAACTTACGCGTCGTGTATTTTATCAGGCGGTCAATATTCGAGTAGCGTTGTCTGTAATACCATGCATACACGCCACATGTGCATTCTTGTGATGGGGTTCTTATTGGAAATACTATGTATTCACATAGTATTATGAGAAGCGATATGGGTTGATACAAAACTGACTTCCACTTGTATACACGTGAAAGTCAGTTTTGTATCAACCTATAATTCGACTATGCCGACCACGTGTATTACGTTTTTCCTGTCACGAACGAAATAAATACAATGATGTCTGGTTCGCTAAACGGTGGTGTTCATGCAGATGACATATAACAATCTACTATATATTTTGGGACTTCTGTCTGTCTGTGTGGCTGTGTGTTAGCTATGGCCGGGAAAACTGCCAGATGGATTTTGACGAAATTTGATACATAGGGTTACTTTTGTCCAGGGAGTGTTTTGGACGGGTCAAAGCGTAACTCCGACCTGACCTTGACCTTCAAAAGTTTGAAGGTTAAGGTCAGGTCGGGGTAACGATTTGACCCGTCCAAAAGACTCCCCGTCCAAAAGTACATCTAGGTATCAAATTTCATCGAAATCCGTCCGGTTTTACCCGATTTGACCTTGAATTGCCATTTTTGAAGGTCAAGGTCAGGACGGGGTCACTATTTGACCCGTCCAAAACACTCCCTGGACAAAATTACCCCTAGTTATGAAATTTCGTCAAAATCCGTCTGGCAGTTTTCCCGACCATAGCTAACACACACAGACACACAGACAGACAGACAGACAGAAGTCCCAACATATATAGTAGACTAGCCGATGAGCCCGACGTTGTCCGGGCTATTCAAAAACCAAATTTCAAGTCGATAGCTCCACCCGTTTCCGAGATCTGAGAAGAATAGGGGCCTCGTTAGACCCACATCTAAAAATAGAATCTTTGGGTCTAAAATTGGTTGTACTAAAATATTCCTAAAATATCAAAAACCCAAAAAAAAAATTTCAAAACTTCAAAAAAATTTTTTTCCAAAAAATTTCAAAAACCCGAAAATTAATTTTTTCCACAAAAAATTTCCAAACTTCCAAATTATCAAAACCCCAAAATTTCAAAACCCTCAAAATTATTTCTCTAAAAAAAAAGGTTAAATAAAAAATTTATAACGAGTTTTTTCGGTTTCTGATAATCTCGATATTAAAAAATATCGAATGTTAAATTATTTGCTCGTAATATCTTTCGTTATTTTTTTGTTCAAATATTTTTCATGAATTTATTAATCGATGTTTAGAAATAGCTTTATTGGACATTGTGACCAACGGTATGAATGCATACATTCCAGTGTTTTATCGGACGCAGTTCATATAATTGTCATACCTGAAAATAGACACTATTACTTTTTACATAAATAATAAAGAGCGTTTATTCTTTACACTCTCTCTATCCCATATGACAGGCGTGTATTTTCGTCAATTATTGGAAGTATTGAAATGTACTATGTTGAATCCCTAACGGTCGAAAATTGTAAGGCGAAATTACAACCCCCCAGAAGGAACTGTCATATTGAATGAATGATCATTTAATCTCAGCCATTTTTACATGGAACATGAGCGATGTACACTCAATCACACACGCCACATTGGTGTTAACAATGTGTCTTTCACACCTTTGCTTTACCAAATGAATTATATTATTTCCCCGGTCACAGCTATATGGTATTCAGAAAACAAATCGATTTAGAACAAAACGAGTTAGTATCAATTAAGGTTGATAAACTGTGTCATTCACGCGATAATTAGTTATCCATAAAACATGCATACATATTAAGTCAGGTCGTGAGACACTCAATTATACAAATTGCTTTGATCACATTGTTATAACAACATTACGTAATAACCCCTTATCACTCCAGTCACACTTACGATCATTTTGTATGCCGAAAACTACAGGTAGCACCGATGATGTAACATTATATCACTGCTATTGTACCAATGATAAATTCAGACATGTTCCATGTTTAGAAAATACATAATGTGCAGGTTAAGCCACAACAACAACAACAACAACAACAACAACAACAACAACAACAACAACAGTCACCAAGCGACATAACATCCTGCTTTCATGATCCAATGGCCAATGTCCATGAAGATTTTATTTCCGATGCAAGTCATATTTCCGACTAACTCCTGAAAAGTTACCTATAATTCTGCTGTGGTTAAACAGTCCATTATTTAGGGCATACCTGTATGTAGGCCTACCAGTGGATGAATAGTCTGCCGGAGAAGTACTGTGTAGACAGGTCTTGTCGGTAAGAGAGTCAGCCGAGAAATGAAGGCTCGGCTATTAAAACATAGTAATGCGATAGCGAACATCAAACGAGTCTGCGCACGCATATCTGTCAAAGGATACAATGGCAGTCATTGGTCAATTTATCCCCGGTGTCAGCTCAGTACAATAGCAGTCATTGGTCAATTTATCCCCGGTGTCAGCTCAGTACACAATCGACACGAAGCCGGAGGTCATAATTACTCTTACGAATGAAGAGCGTTGAACATATACGAAATTATTACACGAATGAACTGAAATTTATATTTCACATCTTACCAACAACAGATACAGACATGGTCATAGTGTTATATTATCTTACATGTACCCATGCTATGACATACTTAAAGGGGGATAATGCACACACGGAGTGTGGAATGTTAAAGTGACACGAGGTAAGGGACGTTATGTAATATTGGTGTGTGAATATTAAAGGAGCATTCTCGCTATACAAACCCCCCTCCCCACTTATAGATATATAACGAAGACGAGAATAACATGTTGATGAAGTTTATTGAAATTTAATCATTGTCTGAATCTTCGACCGTTAGATTTACTGCTAAGAGTTTCTTGAATTTTCTCATCGCTTCATCTGCAGCCCATTCATTATTATATCCGCGTTTGGTCAGTTTGACCATTTTCTTCATGATCGTGTTATGTATGGGTGATGTTTTCAATCGATACTGGTATTCTATTAATCGTCTATAACTTTTGAGAAACAGAACAAAATCTGTGTCGATGGTATCCTCTTTTCCCGACATGCTCTCATCTCCCGAAATGCTCTCTTCTTCTTTCACATCATTGGTGACGCGTTTCATCATACTTTTGAATGTGTCCATCTCGTTGACACATCGCGCAGCTTTCTTAAGACCGAATACCGTTCTACTACCGACGACATTACCATCTTTTGAATCTGATAGCGTTCCCCGTTCATCTTCATCTGTATCTTCTCCGAAGAGAGTTGTTTTTGTCTCGGACATAGCTCCGTGTTCATCCGGATCCTCAGTTAATTTTCGTTTTAACTTATTTTCTTGACACCAGTTTTTTACGTGTCTCTGAACATCATAATGATCTGCGAACAAAAGCCCGCATTCATTACAAGGGTACGACATGTCTTCTTGAATGTCTCTGTTTTGATGGTTCTTCTTATTAATTTCATCGAGCTCACCAGGTGGCCGTATGTCGTTAGTATAGTCATTATGTTGACCCTGGGGCGCAATATAATTATATGTTATGCCCTTCTGTTGACCGGGGAGTTCTCTGTCATCGTATTTCATCGCATTCTGTTGACCCTGGGTCTCAGTGTCTTTTGTATGTTTTTTCATCCCATTCTGTTCATCTGGGTGTTCTCTGTCTTTTTGGAGATTATATTTCATGCCATTCCATTCACCCCTATGTTGGTTCGTGTCCTCTTTTAGTACATTCTGTCGCAGACGTAATGTGTCCGGTGTTGCGGCTTTTAAATCCACCAGTAGGTAACCGTACGGTTCACTCGTCGCTTCCGAAAACTCTCGAACCATACGCTGAGGACATTCAGGATACATCTGTCTTGATAATGTTGAAATTAATCCCTTGTCGATTGGGTTATTGAACAATACCAAATATTGACAATTTCGTCGTTGCGTTGGATCTTTGTTGTAGTAGAAATTCTGGTTCAAACTTATCAAAGATAAGTTCAAATGGTGACTTCCTTCGGAATGCAAATCATTAACTCTCTGGTCTTTTGATGAAGTTTGCATCAAGTCATCGAGTATAACTAGATTTTTATACCGGGGGTTGATAAGAGAATCCAAGTTTGCTGGTATTCCTCGTATAAAGTTGACCTGAGGGGTGACGGTATACTTTAATTCGTCATATAGGGGCTGCCAATATTTATAAAACCATATTATTCTGTCAGGTGCGGGTGATATTTTTGAGGCAGACTTTTGTAGCAAGGTTTTCACGAAGTATGTCTTACCACAAGATGTAGGTCCACTTACACATGCCGTGAATGGATGCTTGAAAATAAAATCTTCATGGACATTGGCCATTGGATCATTAAAGCAGGATGTTATGTCGCTTGGTGGCTGTTGTTGTTGTTGTTGTTGTTGGTGGTGTTGTTGTTGTTGTTGTTGTTGTTGTTGTTGTGGCTGATGATACTGTTGTTGTTGTTGTTGTTGTGGCTGATGATACTGCTGCCTGTTGCTGCTACTGTCTGTTGCTGTTGCATGGTGCTGCTGCTGTGGTTGTCGGTTAACAAACTCAGTGTGCTTAGATTGTACATGTCTTATCAAATCATGGTTCCGCACATACCCCCTAGAGCAAATTGAACACTGGTGCTTCATTTATACTTGACTAAAATGTCTCGGTATTTCAAAATGTACAAGTCACTCTTTTTTCTGCATTTTATTTTAGAAAGTTTATCGTCTCTTATAAAAATCGATTATTGCATCTAAAAATAGAATCTTTGGGTCTAAAATTGGTTGTACTAAAATATTCCCAAAAACCCAAAACTTCAAAAATTTCAAAAAACTTCAAAAATTTCAAAAAACTTCAAAAATTTCAAAAACTTCAAAAATTTCAAAAATTTCAAAAACTTCAAAAAACTTCAAAAATTTCTAAAACTTCAAAATAAGACCCCGGCGGCGGCGGCGGCGGCGGCGGCGGCGGCATTGCGGTAATGCCGGTATTTGCCGCCGGCGGCGGCGGCGGTGGCGGCGGCATTGCGGTAATGCCGGTATTTGCCGCCGGCGGCGGCGGCGGTGGCGCCGGCATTGCGGTAATGCCGGTATTTGCCGCCGGCGGCGGCGGCATTGCGGTATTTTACTGCGGCGGCGGCGGTGCCGCAGCCGCCGCCGGGGTCCGCCGCCGACGGACCCCCGCAGTAAAATACTGCAATGCCGCCGCCGCCGGCGGCAAATACCGGCATTACCGCAATGCCGCCGCCACCGCCGCCGCCGCCGGCGGCAAATACCGGCATTACCGCAATGCCGCCGCCGCCGCCGCCGCCGCCGCCGCCGCCGCCGCCGCCGCCGGGGTCTTATTTTGAAGTTTTAGAAATTTTTGAAGTTTTTTGAAGTTTTTGAAATTTTTGAAATTTTTGAAGTTTTTGAAATTTTTGAAGTTTTTTGAAATTTTTGAAGTTTTTTGAAATTTTTGAAGTTTTGGGTTTTTGGGAATATTTTAGTACAACCAATTTTAGACCCAAAGATTCTATTTTTAGATGCAATAATCGATTTTTATAAGAGACGATAAACTTTCTAAAATAAAATGCAGAAAAAAGAGTGACTTGTACATTTTGAAATACCGAGACATTTTAGTCAAGTATAAATGAAGCACCAGTGTTCAATTTGCTCTAGGGGGTATGTGCGGAACCATGATTTGATAAGACATGTACAATCTAAGCACACTGAGTTTGTTAACCGACAACCACAGCAGCAGCACCATGCAACAGCAACAGACAGTAGCAGCAACAGGCAGCAGTATCATCAGCCACAACAACAACAACAACAACAGTATCATCAGCCACAACAACAACAACAACAACAACAACAACACCACCAACAACAACAACAACAACAACAGCCACCAAGCGACATAACATCCTGCTTTAATGATCCAATGGCCAATGTCCATGAAGATTTTATTTTCAAGCATCCATTCACGGCATGTGTAAGTGGACCTACATCTTGTGGTAAGACATACTTCGTGAAAACCTTGCTACAAAAGTCTGCCTCAAAAATATCACCCGCACCTGACAGAATAATATGGTTTTATAAATATTGGCAGCCCCTATATGACGAATTAAAGTATACCGTCACCCCTCAGGTCAACTTTATACGAGGAATACCAGCAAACTTGGATTCTCTTATCAACCCCCGGTATAAAAATCTAGTTATACTCGATGACTTGATGCAAACTTCATCAAAAGACCAGAGAGTTAATGATTTGCATTCCGAAGGAAGTCACCATTTGAACTTATCTTTGATAAGTTTGAACCAGAATTTCTACTACAACAAAGATCCAACGCAACGACGAAATTGTCAATATTTGGTATTGTTCAATAACCCAATCGACAAGGGATTAATTTCAACATTATCAAGACAGATGTATCCTGAATGTCCTCAGCGTATGGTTCGAGAGTTTTCGGAAGCGACGAGTGAACCGTACGGTTACCTACTGGTGGATTTAAAAGCCGCAACACCGGACACATTACGTCTGCGACAGAATGTACTAAAAGAGGACACGAACCAACATAGGGGTGAATGGAATGGCATGAAATATAATCTCCAAAAAGACAGAGAACACCCAGATGAACAGAATGGGATGAAAAAACATACAAAAGACACTGAGACCCAGGGTCAACAGATTGCGATGAAATACGATGACAGAGAACTCCCCGGTCAACAGAAGGGCATAACATATAATTATATTGCGCCCCAGGGTCAACATAATGACTATACTAACGACATACGGCCACCTGGTGAGCTCGATGAAATTAATAAGAAGAACCATCAAAACAGAGACATTCAAGAAGACATGTCGTACCCTTGTAATGAATGCGGGCTTTTGTTCGCAGATCATTATGATGTTCAGAGACACGTAAAAAACTGGTGTCAAGAAAATAAGTTAAAACGAAAATTAACTGAGGATCCGGATGAACACGGAGCTATGTCCGAGACAAAAACAACTCTCTTCGGAGAAGATACAGATGAAGATGAACGGGGAACGCTATCAGATTCAAAAGATGGTAATGTCGTCGGTAGTAGAACGGTATTCGGTCTTAAGAAAGCTGCGCGATGTGTCAACGAGATGGACACATTCAAAAGTATGATGAAACGCGTCACCAATGATGTGAAAGAAGAAGAGAGCATTTCGGGAGATGAGAGCATGTCGGGAAAAGAGGATACCATCGACACAGATTTTGTTCTGTTTCTCAAAAGTTATAGACGATTAATAGAATACCAGTATCGATTGAAAACATCACCCATACATAACACGATCATGAAGAAAATGGTCAAACTGACCAAACGCGGATATAATAATGAATGGGCTGCAGATGAAGCGATGAGAAAATTCAAGAAACTCTTAGCAGTAAATCTAACGGTCGAAGATTCAGACAATGATTAAATTTCAATAAACTTCATCAACATGTTATTCTCGTCTTCGTTATATATCTATAAGTGGGGAGGGGGGTTTGTATAGCGAGAATGCTCCTTTAATATTCACACACCAATATTACATAACGTCCCTTACCTCGTGTCACTTTAACATTCCACACTCCGTGTGTGCATTATCCCCCTTTAAGTATGTCATAGCATGGGTACATGTAAGATAATATAACACTATGACCATGTCTGTATCTGTTGTTGGTAAGATGTGAAATATAAATTTCAGTTCATTCGTGTAATAATTTCGTATATGTTCAACGCTCTTCATTCGTAAGAGTAATTATGACCTCCGGCTTCGTGTCGATTGTGTACTGAGCTGACACCGGGGATAAATTGACCAATGACTGCTATTGTACTGAGCTGACACCGGGGATAAATTGACCAATGACTGCCATTGTATCCTTTGACAGATATGCGTGCGCAGACTCGTTTGATGTTCGCTATCGCATTACTATGTTTTAATAGCCGAGCCTTCATTTCTCGGCTGACTCTCTTACCGACAAGACCTGTCTACACAGTACTTCTCCGGCAGACTATTCATCCACTGGTAGGCCTACATACAGGTATGCCCTAAATAATGGACTGTTTAACCACAGCAGAATTATAGGTAACTTTTCAGGAGTTAGTCGGAAATATGACTTGCATCGGAAATAAAATCTTCATGGACATTGGCCATTGGATCATGAAAGCAGGATGTTATGTCGCTTGGTGACTGTTGTTGTTGTTGTTGTTGTTGTTGTTGTTGTTGTTGTTGTTGTTGTTGTTGTTGTGGCTTAACCTGCACATTATGTATTTTCTAAACATGGAACATGTCTGAATTTATCATTGGTACAATAGCAGTGATATAATGTTACATCATCGGTGCTACCTGTAGTTTTCGGCATACAAAATGATCGTAAGTGTGACTGGAGTGATAAGGGGTTATTTAAGAAATAAATACACGGTGTAGAGGTGTGTATGGTCAAGTTGTACCACAAAAAACTGATTGTAGGACGACGCGTAGCGGAGTCCTACAATCAGTTTTTTGTGGTACAACTTGACCATACACACCGATACACCGTGTATTTATTTCTTTTGTAATACGACTGAAAGTTTATGGTCACAATTCGACTGAATAGTCAACGAAATACTGCGCTTTTTCGGTCTCAGGTGAGAAAACATTTCGTGGTGTAATTCGTATTGGGCGTACTCGATTTATTTGCATGGAATACTCCGGTAATCTTGTCTTGTTATGAAATTCCCCCATTGACTTTTCGAGGCACCTCTTCTAGAAAATAATCGTTGTGATTGGCTAAAAAACGATGTGTTTTCAGCGGCGCCCGTGCCTTTCATTAAAATTGTACAGGAAATACGAATTGCGGTCATTTCTGTGTTGAACGTTGTTGGGACAACATGAATATGATCATCGACTATGGACCATTTTCCTTACACAAAGCGATCTAAATGATCTTATCCCCCTTCTGTACTGGTGAACAAACGCTTTCATTTTCAACTTGATTCCGAAATATCGAATCGACGAATATGATCGAGATTCGAATCGACGAATGCACAGCCCGGCCCCATGGATTTATTTTGTCATTTAATATACTTATTAAGTAACTTTCTTTGGTCGTAACATATATCAATATACCATAACATCATTTGGACCATATTCATTGGCAACCAAACTGGTTTCAAGCGACAAATCGCTAGAAAATTCGCAAGATTGTCAAGATGTAGCAAAATTCAAAGGGTTACGGGTGCGGGTGTACTCCGTTGATGCCCCGTTTGCGCGGAGTTAGAAAAGACGGGAAAAGTCGCGTGCGTCGATCTGAATAAACCGATTTTTTTCGTGGTACAATTGGAAAAAGTAGAATTGTACCACAAAACTGGAACGAGATAGCCATGGTAACTCGGGCCACTGGCCAATCAGGACATGGCTTTTAAGCATAGTTAGGCAGGGTCGTATTACAATACGTAATGTTGTTATAACAATGTGATCAAAGCAATTTGTATAATTGAGTGTCTCACGACCTGACTTAATATGTATGCATGTTTTATGGATAACTAATTATCGCGTGAATGACACAGTTTATCAACCTTAATTGATACTAACTCGTTTTGTTCTAAATCGATTTGTTTTCTGAATACCATATAGCTGTGACCGGGGAAATAATATAATTCATTTGGTAAAGCAAAGGTGTGAAAGACACATTGTTAACACCAATGTGGCGTGTGTGATTGAGTGTACATCGCTCATGTTCCATGTAAAAATGGCTGAGATTAAATGATCATTCATTCAATATGACAGTTCCTTCTGGGGGGTTGTAATTTCGCCTTACAATTTTCGACCGTTAGGGATTCAACATAGTACATTTCAATACTTCCAATAATTGACGAAAATACACGCCTGTCATATGGGATAGAGAGAGTGTAAAGAATAAACGCTCTTTATTATTTATGTAAAAAGTAATAGTGTCTATTTTCAGGTATGACAATTATATGAACTGCGTCCGATAAAACACTGGAATGTATGCATTCATACCGTTGGTCACAATGTCCAATAAAGCTATTTCTAAACATCGATTAATAAATTCATGAAAAATATTTGAACAAAAAAATAACGAAAGATATTACGAGCAAATAATTTAACATTCGATATTTTTTAATATCGAGATTATCAGAAACCGAAAAAACTCGTTATAAATTTTTTATTTAACCTTTTTTTTTAGAGAAATAATTTTGAGGGTTTTGAAATTTTGGGGTTTTGATAATTTGGAAGTTTGGAAATTTTTTGTGGAAAAAATTAATTTTCGGGTTTTTGAAATTTTTTGGAAAAAAAATTTTTTGAAGTTTTGAATTTTTTTTTTTGGGTTTTTGATATTTTAGGAATATTTTAGTACAACCAATTTTAGACCCAAAGATTCTATTTTTAGATGTGGGTCTAACGAGGCCCCTATTCTTCTGATCTGGTCTGCGCATGCGCGAAGCTGGCGTCGCACGGGCTCGGCGACCCGATAAAATTCGTATCCGGGGCAAGATACATTCACATACCAAATTTCAAGTCGATAGCTCCACCCGTTTCCGAGATCTCGTCTGCGCATGCGCGAAGCTGGCGTCGCACGAGATCGGCGACCCGATAAAATTCGTATCCAGGGCAAGATACATTCACATACCAAATTTCAAGTCGATAGCTCCATCCGTTTCCGAGATCTCGTCTGCGCATGCGCTGCACGGGCGCCGCACGGGCTCGCCAACACGACAACGTCCACCGCCTGGTCAAACTACACACACGTACCAAGTTTCGTCCCGATCGGTCGAGAATCGTAGATTTGTATTAATGACAAACATACAGACAAACATACAGACAGACAGACAAACAAACAGACAGAGGTCTTTAAAATATATATGAGATATGGCATCTGCATGAACACCACGGTTTAGAGAAACAGACATCATTGTATTCATTTCGTTGCTAGGGGTGTACAAAATTAAACAAATTTACGAAACTGTATGGATAATATATAGCATCTATCTATAGAGCTTTTATAGATAACAGACTATTGAAACATGCGATTGAATTAATTATATCTAATCTGTCATCGACCATTGGAATGGCACTGCACCCTGACAGAAAAAATAGTCGGAAAGCTCTTCTCTGATATCTTGGCCAGATAATTGTGTGTCAGTAGCCACTCCATTGTCGTCATCTGTCATACCTGTCGACACTCCTTGTCTCCAGCTACCCAGCACCAAACTACCATCGACAGCATCTGAATCCATACTGCCCACGGGAGCGTACACGTCGTCACCCATATTAAGCAGGTGGTTGTGAAGGGCAATACAGGTGCGTACCACCTGTATGGTATGATCAACGTCGAGTCTAATCTTTGTTTTCAGAACTTGAAATTTAGCTGACATGATACCAAAGGCATTCTCTACGACCCGTCGAGCCCTTGTCAAGCGATAATTGAAAATTTTCTGATCTCCAAGGGCTGTTCTGTGTGGGTATGGTCGCATCATGGAACTACTTAGAGAAAACCCTTCGTCGCCTACTAGGAAGTACGGCACCGGTGTTGACCTTCCCATGAGAGGTGACGGATTAGGTAGCATTCGCTGGTCCATAATCGAACACAACGGACCATCCCTGTACACCGCGGAGTCAGACTTACTCCCCGCAGCCCCAATATCAAATGCACGTATTCTGGCATTTGCATCCGCAATTGCTAACAGGACTATGCTGGATCTCCTTTTGTAATTAAAGTAAAATGATCCACTTTGTGGTGGGGGCATGATGTCCACATGTTTACCATCTA
Source organism: Siphonodentalium dalli (assembly GCA_032622095.1). Classification (NCBI taxonomy): domain Eukaryota; kingdom Metazoa; phylum Mollusca; class Scaphopoda; order Gadilida; family Siphonodentaliidae; genus Siphonodentalium; species Siphonodentalium dalli. Next base: position 64,268,839 of record CP136069.1, read on the forward strand.
TGGCACCAATGCAGTGTGGAAAGTTCCACTTCCTTTCAAATTCAGCAGCAATAGACAACTTGTCACATGTATCGAATGAGTCATTGTTCGGTTCATCCTTGAGAACATTGTAAATTGCCTCACATACAATTGGGATAAAGTCTGCAATGGCTGACACAGAGATCCGATAATCACAATGCAAATCATGATATGTTGATCCTGTTGCAAGGAATCTGAGTGTTACACACAGTTTTTCATATGCAGTTAGAGATTTCCTCACGACATCCTCCTTAGTTATTAGTGGGGTGATTTTTCTCAATATGTAGTCAAATTGTGATGGCTCCATCCTGAAAAAAAATTAATCATAATTATATAAACTATTTACTATACAACTTATATATCACAGCGATGTATAAATGTTTACATCAGATTATAGGGTTGCTTCCTGCGCAGTATATTGTATTTTTTGCATAATTTAATTCCCTCCTTGCACCTAAGTGAGCACAGGCCTAATAGCCTATTTATAAACCATGGTTCTATCTACCCGGTATGATAATATTAATATATTTTGAACCTGAAATTGCACAAATCCTAACATCTAGTGGTCTAACTCCAGATAAATGTACACGACTACGGGCAATAGACCAGGACACACCGGGCCGACCATGGTTGTTCGGCTCGGTGTGAGAAAATTTAGAAAACTAAACAAGAAAATCGCATAATAGCATCTAGACTGACCTCAAGCTTTCCTGGTTTTTCATACTCTCCCTTAGTTTGGACATTTTCAAATTGATGACAATTTCAGTCAACAATTTAAAACAAATGTAGTAAAATATTGTTTTCTTAAACTCATTAGCAGTTTTTTTATTGGCCACGGGGAGGGACCAGGACAAACCGAGATAAACATGGCAATTCCAGTGACAATTTTGACCAAACGTAGGACAATATCGTTTTGTTATATTAACTAGAAGTTTTTGACTGGCCACGGGAGAGGTACCACGACACAAGCTTTCCAAGTTTTGGAAATGTCCAACCTGACACCCTATAAGGTTGGAAAATTTCTAACTGATTTCCCAATTTTTTACCGAAAGAACGCAGATATGCAAATATTGGCCCAAAACAATAAATTCACCCCAATAAATTGTTTGAAAATTAAAGTACAAGAACATTTTGACCAAAGTAGGGGATGACATGCCCCCCAACATCCCTGTCGCCACGTCTCTGACCCCTCCACCCCGATAAACCCCTGGCAAAATTGTATAACTAGCACTGCATGCTTACCTGAAGTAGCGCTCAAATGTGTCTGGATCTGACTCCCTCGTTTCTAATAAGAAATTGTTGGCGGCTCCTCGATCTTCTCGCATGTTGGATGTGGCCCAGGGCCGAACCCACCAACGTCTGTTTAAATGTCGTTTCGTGTGTTCACGAAGAACACACATCCCTACTCCAACGACGAGGGTGCGTTCCTTTCTCGTTAAAATAGGTGGCATTTTAAATTTTCCATAACACTTTATAACTCTATGAATATTCGATATGGACTATAGGTTGTTTGTCCGCAGTAATTCACTTCAACAAACACGACTAACACTAGTCACATAGAGCTCAATCAACGTCGTCTAAGCCGCCGCTTTCTCACGGGCGTAATCTTTGCAGCAAGGAAATATCAGCGTACAATTGTACCTGATATTTTCTTGCAGATATTTTCTTGCAGGTTCATGTGTACGCGCCCTTATACTCGTCGTGCAATAGACGCTCAGTACGATAACATTGTATTGAATTGAAAACAAACGCTTCCCGTCGTGAAATCATCTCTCTGCATAATATTTCGAGGGATAAAATTGCATTGAATTGAAAACAAACGCTTCCCGTCGTGAAAATCTCTCTGCATAATATTTCGAGCGACAGGCTACAATCTCTCTACAGATGCTAATAACGTTGAATGTTAAAAAAACGCTCACGATGCGTCAAAAACAAACGCTCATTAAATTATGACTTGATTAACCACCGCGGTGCCGATTGCGGTGATTTGGGAAGGGAGAAATGGTGCTCTGAGCTTCTCCAAAATTCCGCGACGACGATTCCCGTGTGTTTTTACATTTAGATGGAAAGTTTGAACTCAATCGAGCGAACCGGCATTCGTCCCATGGCTTTGTTCGAAAAAGATTTTTTAAATGAATTTATTTTTCAATTCGTCGAAATCCGCCAGTTTTACCCGATTTGACCTTGAATTGATCAGTTTGAAGGTCAAGGTCAGGTCGGGGTCACAATTTAACCCGCCCATGACACTTCCCGTAGGTAGCAAGTTTGAGCTCAATCGGTTCGAGTCTATAAAGGACACACACATATATATATCATGTGTGGGTACCCGTTTCAAGATGAAGATCACCTAGGACGGAAAAACTGACCCGATCCCAGTTCCTAGGAAGCCCTAAGTATGTAAGAATCACACAACACGCTCATGTCTGGATACCAAGTACGTAAGAATCACACAACACGCTCATGCACCGACGCTGACGCCCGTGTACAGACGTAAGAATCACATTACGCATATACGCGCTTTATCGACTACACTGCGGATAGGAACGCTCTTTAACTATCAACGCGATTAACCACCGCCGTGCCGTTTGCGGTGATTTTGATGATGATGGTGGAGAAAGGGTGATCTCCAAAACGCGACAACTACGGTGTTCGTGGGTTTTTACCGCTCTTTAAAATTGGATTTTCCGGTGAAGGTCAAGGTGCACCCGACAAGTCATGCAAACAAAAGATCGCACGTCACAAGTACCCTGTGGTGCGTACGTCCTCACCCGACAAAAGTACCCGTCGAAATCCATCCGGTTTTACCCGATTTGACCTCGAATTGATCAGTTTGAAGGTCAAGGTCAGGTCGGGGTCACGCAAGTCATGCAAACAAAAGATCGCACCTCACAAGTACCCTGTGGTGAGTACGTCCGCACCCGACAAAAGTACCCGTCGAAATCCATCCGGTTTTACCCGATTTGACCTCGAATTGATCATTTTGAAGGTCAAGGTCAGGTCGGGGTCACGACCGACCCTTCCAATACACTCAGTGGACAAAAGTAACCCTACGTATCAAATTTCGTCGAAATCCCATAAAAATTCGCGATTTGACCTTGAATTGACCCCATCTCACGGGCAAATTAATAGGCATATGCCACTTCCCGGCCGAAAAATACCCCACATACCAAGTTTCATCGAAATCCCGTGATATTCGGGCGTTTGACCTTGAACTGACACGAGTTCAAGGTCAAGGTCACGTCGCACGTGTAAATTAATAGGTTTATGCCACTCCCCGGCCGAATGTACACCCACATACCAAGTTTCATCGAAATCCCGTGATATTCGGGCGTTTGACCTTTAAATGACCCGATGTCAAGGTCAAGGTCACGTCGCACGGGCAAATTAATAGGACTATGTCACTCCCCGGCCGAAAATACCCCCACATACCAAGTTTCATCGAAATCCCGTGATATTCGGGCGTTTGACCTTGACAAGTTGAAATGACCCGATTTCAAGGTCAAGGTCACGTCGCACGGGCAAATTAATAGGCCTATGCAACTTCTCGGCCGAAAATACCCCCACATACCAAGTTTCATCGAAATCCCGTGATATTCGGGCGTTTGACATTGAAATGACCAGATTTCAAGGTCAAGGTCACGTCGCACGGACAAATTAATATGCCTATGCCACCCCCCGGCCGAAAATACCCCCACACACCAAGTTTCATCGAAATCGGGTCGGCCGTTTTCGAGTTCATCGCGAACACACACACACAGACAGACACACAGACAGACAGACAGATCTTCCAAAATATATAATAGACTAGAAGGTGACCCGACTTCGTCCGGGCTTTGACCTTGAATTGACCATTTTGAAGGTCAAGGTCAGGTGGGGTCAAACACCAACACCCCAAAAATGGTGGAAATCGGCCCAGCGGATACCGGGAAATCGGCCCAGCGGATACCGAGATACCCTATGCATCAAATTTCGTCCGTAAAAATCCGCCAGTTTAACCCGATTTGATTTCCACTCAAGTATATAAACGCACTTATATACACACGCTCATTAATTATCAATTTTCAACGTAAAGATAAATTACCATCGGTGCCCGATATATCGCCAAGACGTCTGAAACAGTCAAATGCATCGGCCGGTTAAGCGTTAACGTGATCTAACGTTATGACTTCTAACGACGTCATAGAAGTTACGCATTGTTTTTATCCTGATGGAAGATAGTACCACTTCTTCTTGATAATTGAGGCAGATAACTAAAACGGATACATACGCATTATATATCGTTGGAAAGAGGAAACACGAAAGATTCTCACAGTGTCATTATAATGACTGGCATTTTATTATTCGCACTGTTTCGAATCGATTTGTAAGCACCGAACTCAAATGAAAGTCCCGTAACACAACGTAAAAACAGATTTGACCTCGGATCTGAAAATCAATAGGCCTATGCCACTTCCTGGCCGAAAATACCCCCCACATACCAAGTTTCATCGAAATCGGATCGGCCGTTTTCGAGTCCATCGCGATCACACACACACACAGACACACCACACACACACACACACACACACACACACCCACACACACACACACACACACACACACACACACACCACACACACGCACACACACCCTCACACACACACACGCACACACACACACACACACACACCTACACACACACACACACACACACACAGATCTTCCAAAATATATAATAGATAGACTAGCTGGTTAGCCCGCCACTGGCGTGGTTGGTCAGAAACATGACATTTTTTGAATTATTTTGTTTTTATTTAATTTTGTTTGAATTTTTTGAATATTTAATTTTGTTTGAATTTTTTAATATTTATTTAATTTTTTTTAATTTAATTTAATTTAAATCTTTCTTTTAATTAAATTTGTTTTTTATTTAATTGTTTTTTTTTTTTTAATTTTAATTTAATTTATGTTTGTAATTAAATTTCTTTAAAATTTTTAAATTTTAATTCTGCCTTTTTAATTTTTTTATTTGAAATGATGGTACCCGTCTCTAAAAGAGGTATGGTTTACGGTACGTCGGGTGGAAAACTGATCCGTTGAAAATCTGCCCCTTCCTAGGAACGACAGACATAACAATGGTACCCGTCCCTAAAAGAGGTATGATTTAAGGTACATGAAAATGTCCCCCGTTCCTAGGAACGATAAGGTACATGCAAATGTCCCCCGTTCTTAGGAACGACAGACAGAACAATCAGACAACACGCATTTTTCTGCCTTTTTAGATCCCGTCATACAGATATAAAAAATCTAGAGTTACGCCTCTTGGATCTGAATCGACAGCGAAAACCACGCTCTTTGTGTAAACACTGCAGATAGGAACGCTCTTTAACTATCAACGCGATTAACCCCAAAGTGCCGTGTGCCGTGATTTTGATGATTGGGAGTGGAGAATGAGTGGTCAGAGCTTGTCCAAAATGCGACGTGGGCGATCCCCGTGGGTTTTTACCCGTATATACGAAAGTTGAGCTCGATCCGCGAATCACACAACACGCATTTTTTTTTCCAATGAGCTAATTGATGGTACCCGTCCCTAAAAGAGGTATGATTTAACACACAACACGCATTTTTTGTTTTCCAATGAGTTAATTCTTCCTTTTTAATAAAAAATGTAGAGTTACGCCTCTTAGATCAATTCTGAATTTTTAATCGAGATAAATGCATTCCGCGTTTTGCATCCGTATTTCGTACGCATGGGTAGCCGTTTAGCAATGTCGATGGCAATAACGAGCGTTAGTCGGTTAACAACTCCGAATATTGTCAATATAAAGATCGTTGATGCCTTAACCCCCGAAGTGGCGTTTGCGGTGATTTTGATGATTGGGAGTGGAGAACTAATGCTCAGAGCTTGTCCAAAATGCGACGTCGACGACCCCCGTGGGTTTTTACCCTTATATACAAAATTTGAGCTCGATCCGAGCAGCCGTTTTCGATTCTATGAAGTACCCACATACACACAGATATATATATATACATACACATATATGATAAATATATATATCCCAAAGTCCAGCGCTATGAAATTTCACTATTGTTAACCGGCAATTAACTCATGGAAATGTTGGCCCTGCAAAACGCGTTATTTTTCAAACTAGCTGGCGACTTTGTGAATTTTGATAGGCGTAACACAGCTTACTGGATAAGCATATAAAGGCAGTGTAATTCATCGAAATTAATGACAAGTGGTGCAAATTTCAACTTAATGGATAGTTTTTGTGTTTATCTTTGTATACTTTCACAAAATTGACAGTTTGAACCATGTACCATGGCAAATATTAGCCATAGTTTTACCCGTATACCCGTATAGACCGATTAAATGGGGAGAGAACCGACTCGATCAGGAGAGATCCTAAATAATTATCAAAATTCGCGGTTTTTGTCGTTGTTATGGCTCGCACAATGCAAGTTTCGTTATTAACACGCTCATTGGTGCCACAGATTGTGATGGGATTGAAAATAACTAAACGAATTATCGCCTAGATGCCTCAAAATTGCGTTTTAACTGTCAAAAAGTCGTTAAAATGTATAATTTCGATCATCAGTAAACCGTCACAAATCAGCCAAGAACCATCACAAACCGGCGATAGAACGATTTCTGATGTAACAGTTCCTACACAGTCCATTGGAGACTCGTAACAAAACGGTTTGCTAATAAATAACGTGACTTTTATATGGTTTTCTAGACCCAATAACACAATATCACACCTATACAATTTTTAACTGGCTGCAATTTCTCGTGTTTTATCTTCGCGACAGGTTACATTCGGTATAACCCCTGATTATGCAAAAAGTGTTTCAATTCTTCTGAAACATTTGTGAGGATAGTCATTTTCGGCAATTTTTTTGAACAATTCAGGACCAATTTTCAAATTAATTGGCCACAAATCGCTCTTTAAGTCAATGGAGGAACAGATGTTCCGAAATAAGCACAAAACTAGATTTCATCTGACTATATTTATCGAATAATAGATAATAAATACATTTTCTGTGAAATTGTGAATGTATGATTCAGAGCCATATACAACAGCAAACAATGGGGTTTAAATATTAATCAGTAAACGCTCTCTAAATAATTGTTTTCAACTCAAGGCCAAGTTATCCTTATTACTATTTGTTTAAGGAGACGACCCATTCATTAATTAAACAAATCTCAATTTCAAACAATCAATTTGAAGGGCAAAATAACTATCATTTATAACAAATATATGCTATAGTATTATACCAACACGTGTTTACGGATGAATGAGCCGAACTTTTTGGGCCGAAAAGTTTTGGGTCGAGTCCGAAAAAGTGGGTCAAATAGAAATTCCCGCTTTGCTCGGTCAGGAAAATTTGGGGAAATGTGGCAAATGACCATGGCAACGTCTTAAGTAGGGCGAGACAAAATTTCCTGTGAAAAATAATTCTGGAAAAAAGTGTAAAAATGCTTCGAAAATAGGCAAAGTCCGAAAATAAACGAAAATAGTCCGAAACAAGTGCGGGGTCATAAATGGCCACCTCGACCAAAATTTTGGGCCGAAAAGATTTTGGGTCGAGTCCGAAAAAGTGGGTCGAATCCCAGTTTTCGCTCTGCTCGTTCGGGAAATTTCGGAAAATGTGGCAAACTGTCACCTATTAAAAAATGGCCACCTGGGCCGAACTTTTTCGGCCGAAAAGTTTTTGGGTCGAGTCCCAAAAAGTGGGTCAAATAGAAATTCCCGCTCTGCTCGGTTAGGATAATTTGGCAAATGACCATGGCAACGTCTTAGGTAGGGCGAGACAAAATTTCCTGTGAAAAACAATTCGGGAAAAATGTTCAAAAAGGCATCGAAATTAGGCAAAGTCCGAAAATAAACGGAAATAGTCCCAAACAAGTGCGGGGTCATAAATGGCCACCTCGACCAAAAATTTTGGGCCGAAAAGATTTTGGGTCGAGTCCGAAAAAGTGGGTCGAATCCCAGTTTTCTCTCTGCTCGGTCGAAAAAAATTCTGAAAATGTGGCAAACTGTCACATATTAAAAAATGGCCACATAAGCCGAATTTTTGGGGCCGAAAAGTTTTTGGGTCGAGTTCGAAAAAGTGGGTCAAATAGAAATTCCCGCTCTGCTCGGTCAGGAATATTTGAGAAAATGTGGCAAATGACCATGGCAGCGTCTTAAGTAGGGCGAGACAAAATTTCCTGTGAAAAAAAATTCTGGAAAAAAGTTCAAAATGAACGGAAATTGGCCGAAACAAGTGGTGGGTCATTAATGGCCACCTCGGCCGAAAATTTTGTGTCTTGAATAAAGACTCGACTTTAGGCAGCAGGTTCTTCTGAAACACATCAGGAAACTCAACTTGAAAAGAGCCCGCGGATAGGTATGTCTCTATCTGGATATTGGAACGTGTTAACTCTGTCAACTTTGGAGTTGAATACTCCACCAGTACTGTACTTAGCCTCGCTATTAAAGCCGAACGCCTTGTTCGTCATTATTATATTGTATACGTATATACGTATAATAATAGCTTCGCTATAGGTATGTTCATAACACTCACAAATGTTCAAAAAGGCGAGGCGGTGGACCTCCTCCGATGCATTGACAACCGCGGTGGGGATCTACGAGTTGGCCTCCGCTCAGTCACTTATACAGTTGGGTGGTACATCATAAACAATGGGGAGTCGTTCTCGTGGAAGAAAAATCGCGGAATTATTAAAGAAATAGAAGTTACTCCGGGACTGTATAACTTCACACAGATAGGGGACCTTGTGGAGGAAAACATTGACACCATACTGGCGGTGAGCAAAGTTAATGGTTTGGTAATCTAATCGTGGATGATGGGCAGGAGATCTTATTTACAGATGGACTGTTGTCCATCGATCTTATTTACAGATGGACTGATGTCCTTACTTGGATTTAACGACGGTTTAAATGGCCAGTGATACTGGGGACCGCCCGTCAACTTTGCACCCACAAAAATGCTTCATCTGCACTTGGAGCAGATAAACAGCTCTAGTCCCGTTGTATACGAGGCTCCATCCAACATCCTGGCAACGATTGGGTTTGACTGTCACTCATTTGGTGCCACCGGCACCCTCTGAGTCGAGCATCCTGAGTTCAATCGTCTTCAGTGCTGAACACAGAGTGAATTGAAGATAGAGGTCCGCGATGATAGAGGTGCACGTCTGAATAGTGACATACCTATCAGTGTGGTACTAGAGATACGATGAGTATTTGCGGCCCTATAGAGTTTTCTGCACTCAGTGAAAGTTCCTACGGAACTGGTACTCCGCCGCGTAGTGCCCAGATTACTATCTGGGCAGAATTCAATGGCAGCGTCACGTGGTGATGGTTTACTCGGAAGGGGCGGCGATTGGCCGTTTACCATGGGGAACCCGGCTACTGGGGATAGGTTGTGTGGATACTGCATACTATCGAATGGTAAAATAATACGAATGGGCCTGTCCGCGTCTCACACTAATGGTGACTTTGCCGCGGTTGTGGTTATTAACGGCAAAAAGACAGACCATGGAGCAAAAACATCTAGTGAGAAACAGAAGGGGATGAGGGTGTTTGTAGATCCATTGAAGCTGCGACGGTGTGATGTAATAACGTTTGACTGGAAAGACGACCACTCGGGGGACCCGGTGACATGTGCAGTAGTGAATCTCCCTATCGAATTGAACATGTGAATTATTACGATGTAATACATATTTATAATATTACATTTTAATTATAGCGAAGCTATAGATATATATGATGATGAAGCAACCCTCGGCACCGAGCCCTGATAGTGACTGTTCCATAGGAACAACTAGAATATATACTAACGGTTCTAACCTAAAAAATGGACACGAATCTTCCTACCGGATCCGTGCAATCCCGCAATTAAAAAAGCAACTCGAGGAAGAGCGAGATCAAAGGGTGTCGTTATACAAAAAGTACCACCGCGGGGGGGGGGGGGGGGGGGCGCATTGGATGGCGTTGACACCGAATTGCTCACAGCTAGCATGGGGATGGGCGTCGGGGGCGTGAGCCTTTTGACCACTGTCATAGCGGCTCCAGTTGTTCTGTGGTTGGAAATTGCAGCTCTGGCCTGAGGAGTTCTCGGCGTGTCGGGCAAATATATCCGTCGCCGCCTGGGCGTGAATGCCAAGAAGCACGACGAGATTCGAGTCCTGGCAAGCAGCAAACTGAACACAATCTCGAGCCACGTGTCGACTGCCTTGGTCGACGGGCAGATTTCGAATGACGGGTTCCGCCTGATTGTGGACGAAGTCGCAAATTCAACGAGATGAAAATTGAAATCCGGACTAGGGCACGAAAAACGCACGCCGCGGTGATGGATGGCGAGGCAAAAAAGCACTTATTCAGAAAGGCAGAGAAGAAAACCAAGGCGGTTATAGAAAAGTTATCAGTTTCGCGGTAGTGTAAACTCGTTCCGTTCCTACGGTACTGGCTGAACCATATACTAAGATGGCCCGCCTCCTTATTAGTATACGTAATTTTATTGTGACTCTGTCAGTGTATTACAAAGTAATAATATGTATTACAAAGTAATAATATGAACAGCAAGGTGTCTAGTCGCATCGGGAAAATCTACTACAGCCTGAGGGTTACTGGAAGGGGCTTGCAGCAACCATGAACCTCGCGGCAGCAGCCAATGTTTCTGAAGATGTGGCACGGGCGTGGCTCAAGAAGCAGGCCATCTGGCAGATATACCTACCCAATCCGCATGTGCCAAGACCCAAGTTTGACGAGCCAGTGCAAAATGAAATTCACCAGGCCGACCTGCTTTTTATGCCCCATGACCGGGTGGGTCGCAAGACATACAAGTACGCGCTCACCGTCGTCGACGTGGCCTCTCGATACAAATAAACAGAGCCCCCTCGCCACAAAAGAAGCCACAAAGGTCGCGGATGCCATTGAACGGATCTACAGTAGAGGCCCTCTTAGATGGCTGAAATTGCAAGGTCGACCCGGGGCTCGAGTTCATGGGTGCTGTGAGCCTCCTGCTAAGCAAGCACAGCGTTCATGTGAGACGGGTCCGTGTTGATGTCCACCGAGACCAGGGGGTCGTGGAGCGCTTTCAATCGGATCCTGGCAGAGCGAGATGAAGTTTCCCGCCGGCCAAAGATTGACTGAATGGGTGGCCCGACTGCCCGCTGTTGTATCGGCTCTGAACAATGAAATGACTCGTCTGACCGGAAAAAACCCTCTGATGCCATCAAGATCAAGTCAGTGAAAACAAAACCCCTCTTCTGCGGTTCCAGGTCGCCCAATGGGACCCAAAGAGCAAAAGCTCCCCTCGCGAGTGGGCGTTCGTTACATCTACCAGCCTGGCGGCCTCGATATAGACCGCAACGACGTCATTGAGAACAAGCTCTTCTCTGTGCTTGGTATTACGACGTCAATGTCCATGCTTTTGGCTGTCCTTGGGGTGGTAAAGGATATACACTGGGTTATCTAGGAAATTCTCCTTATGGCGTCGGAGCAACAGCTCATGTGTCTGGTCGCGGACCTTCTGGCGGCTGGTGATGATTAGGCCACCTGGCCTCCACTACTCCACAAACCGGTCACCCCTGTCAGCTGGGGAGAGCCTTCCGCAATTCCTGGCACTGGACTTTGTCAATATGAAGGTGTATACGCTTTTTCATGGCTTTGATGGCTTCATCGTTTGCTCTGTAGTCGACGCCAACCTCTTCGTAGTAGTCTGCCTTTTTGTAACCAATGGCGAGGCATTTCATCTGCAATCGGTGGCGGCTGTCCTTGATCCCCGCAGCAAATTACCTGGACGCCGTGTTGATCAAGTCAGTTTGAGAAAATCTCCAGGATAGGCCGGGGCACAGTGCAGACTTCGTCCCAGGCGCGCGTGACGAACTTCTGCCCCATGCGGTCGGGCATCCAGTCATTCTGACCACTCCATCGGAAGAAGCTGTGGTATGTCTGGGTTTGACCCCACGGGCCCGCATTTCTTTCGCGAGGCGATGGGTAAATAGGGGGGTCTCTTACACGGAAGAGCTCAATCGCTCTTGTGGTCTTGCCACTGCCCCTCCTTCATTAAGGTAGCTCAGCCGGTGCCGGGTCAGTTCGTCGTTGTAGCTCAGCCGTTGATTCCGCCATCGGTTTGGCTTGGCTACAGTATTCTGGCTTGGAGAAGTACGCGGCGTGTTCCCGTGGCATGTACAACTGCCCCCCCCTTGTCGTGCCACTGAGTGGCACGAACCATGTCTCGGGCCGGTGGCCTGAGAGTTTGCTTGTAGTGACTCCTGAGACAGTTGCGGCAGTATCCCGGGAGATACTCCGCCTGTGGCACGTACGCCTTGACACCGTCAAGCTTCTGTAACGCGGTCTTCTGGACGTAAATGCTATCAGTGGCCACCCGGACAGCCTAATCGGGTTCAAATCTTACCAGCATAGCGAGGAGGTTGATGTGGTCATAGGCCAGCATTGAGGCCCTCACGAGGGTGTACTGGGGCTGCGAGCCATCGTAGTATGTGGGACACGCCAACCAGACTGCCGCTTTTGCAGGTGTCACTTACCAAGAAGTCAAGCTCTCCCTGGCCGACCACAAGCCTCCGTGTCAGTCTTTTGTCGTCGACCTTGCTGCCCTGGGTGAACTTGCCTATGATGCTGCAGCCTTGATCACGATCTTCAGGGAGCCAGACCTCGGTTCGTTTCTCAAAGGTGATGATGGCATCACGGACCTTCAGGCTCTTCAGGAGACCGGACTCAACCAGGAAGGCGAGCAGGGGTGCGTGGGGGGGGGGGGGGGGGGTGGCATCACTGATCTGCGAAATTCTTTCCCAACCAGGCGGGGATGACGGGATGGCAGTTAGGGGCGAACTCCCATTCCTGGATCTCGACAAAACCAGTGCCGATATCTTGGGGAGGGGGGCCGTTTATTACGACCCGGGTCATGTGGTAGCTGGGTGCCCGAATCTGTCAAAATATGGCTTGGCCTCACCACGACCTTGGAATCTGGCCGGGTAGCAGACTTTCATATCGATGCTGACGACGTGTCTTGTATCGTAGCCCATCGCATTCCAAAGGCTTCCATGCTCGACACAGGCTGTCTGCATGTCATCTCCGAGGTTAGCCGGGGTCGGTTTCCAGCCGTTGTGGTCTTTGGCCACGATACTGGCTGCGTGGTTCACACCGAAGGCTCGGTCTGCGAGCGACTAATTGCCCAGAACTCTGCATGCTTCCTGGAGGTTTTGATGAGTCTCCCGTGTCCTGTAGTTGCGGCCGTCTAGCAAAAACTGGTCCACGTTGAGCTGTCTGTATTGCCACCCCCAGCAGTCAGAATGCAATCGGCTCGTCCTGTATTGCCCCTCTGATTGCTTGCCAGACGTCGCCTTCGTAGAAGTGGACCTCCCTGGACTGTGGGAAGTGCAGGTCCGTGGACCATGCATGGCCGTTGTGGCAGATGAGCTTTATATCTATTTTCGAGGCATTTTTGAACTTTTTTCCCCAGATTGTTTTTCACAGGAAATTTTGTCTCGCCCTACTTAAGACGTTGCCATGGTCACTTGCCACATTTTTCCAAATTTTCCTGACCGAGCAGAGCGGGAATTTCTATTTGACCCACTTTTTCAATATGTGACAATTTGTCACAATTTCCGAAATTTTCCCGACCGAGCAGAGCGAAAACTGGGATTCGACCCACTTTTTCGGACTCCAATTTCCGTTCATTTTCGGACTTTGCCTATTTTCGAGGCATTTTTGAACTTTTTCCAGAATTATTTTTTACAGGAAATTTTGTCTCGCCCTAATTAAGACGCTGCCATGGTCATTTGCCACATTTTCCCGAATATTCCTGACCGAGCAGAGCGGGAATTTCTATTTGACCAACTTTTTCGGACTCGACCCAAAAACGTTTCGGCCCAAAAAGTTCGGCACAGGTGGCCATTTTTTAATATGTGTGAATTTGGCATCCAAGTATACAAGTTTTACTCAATATTACAATTTACATGGACAGTCGGTGATTTCCACTCCCATGTCTGTGTGGTCACTGGTGACTGGTTGTATGGACGCTGAGTCTGACCAGCTGACTACAGACCAGCCAGGTCTGGGAAATGTGAAAAATCAGCTACACTAGCTGTTATCAGCTGTCCTATAGCTCAGCTGAATTCAGCTATATATATTACATGTACATGTATAGTGGAGTCGCTCAACGAATCGTTCACTTTTGGATAAAAGCCTGAAACTTTCAGGGTTGGTTGGGTATGTGGTACGTGGTCCTCATTAACCAGTTAGCTGGTTCCAGGTTTCTGGTGACCCCTTGACCTTCAAATTGACCTTGACATTTCGAGAATTTGAGATTTAGGGGTATCTATTTTGTATCGAATATAATGGCTATATTAAATGATATGTAGGCATTCGAGATTGTCGAAGCGATGCCATGGATGCCCGCCTTTGTATCAACATTCAATTCGTCTATGATAATCCAAAATGGCCGCCCAACTCAATTGTACCCAAATTGTCAATTTGGCTTAAAATGGTAGCCAGAATATGGAAAAAATATTGCACCAGCGAGTCATGCAACCTCATACCAGTCGTGGTTGATGAAAAATGACTATTCTGTCTTACAGATATTGAATACTACCATTTCTGATGCACATTGGTTAATTGTTATTATTGTAAACACTGAAATTACCAGAATTATTGGATTTTTCTATCACAAACTTGACATAAAAATCGGCAAAAATTATCCTTTCAGGTTAAGACAATTTTTTCAAGTAAAATGGCATCGAAGGTGTTTATTGTCTTGATCTGTCTTAAATGGGTCAAACTATTATGTTGTTGGACAAAATTACTCAAATGGTTTGCAAAATGGCAAGCAAATTGTGACTCACTTTGTATTAACCATGTTACTTATGAGGCATGACAAATTAATTATAAACGATGCAGTACGGAATTTTGCCAAAACCTTCTTTTGGGATTCTGACCATGTTTTTTTGTACGGAAATGGACAGCACTTCGAAAATGAACTGAAATGGGCATTATTATGAGGCTACGACAATAAAATTGTGGCTCATTGACATCACCCACCCAATTTTACACATGTACAACCCACCCATGACCATACACTTGCTCCATATATGCATAAACACCACATAAATGACCATGTGGCCACTCGTTTTTTACACACAAACTTCATCCATGACCGTACAGCCATAGTCAGGTGTAACCGTACACCACGCACTTGACTATATAGTCACAAGTCACCAAGCAGGTATAGTTATACGCCTCACCCACGACCGTATACTCACTCTATATATGGCTCTACACCCCATTCAAGATCATACAGTCACTTCATGTATACATATTCGCCTCACCATTGGCATACAATTACTCCATGTATATATATTTGCCACACCCATGGCCATGTAGTCACTCAAGCTATACATACACACCATACCCATAGCAATAGAGTCACCCCAAGTACACATATACGCATCACCAATGGCTATACAGGCGTTCTATATATACCAATACCCCGCTCACACGACCATTCGCACACCAGACTTGCATATACACCTCACTCATGACAATTCAGCCACTCGCTGTTTACTCATAACCACATTCGTGGTCATATAGTCAATCATTGTTTATTAATTCACATCACCATTGGCCATATGGTTATTCCATACACTGCGATTGGCTTTGATTTCGTTGCCGTCAATGTTCGTGGTTTGTCATCAAAATGCGTTTTCGTCGTTACATGAATTCGTGGATCAGATATCATATTTATGCATATCAACATGCAGGTCCGACAATAGCAGCTGCATGACAAAAATGATGTGAGTTCTATTGAGAAATTAGACCCCATGGTGTTCCTGCGCTGAAAGCACATCACGCAATCATTACCATAATAGCTACCAGCTTCATTTCAAACTTTGGCCAAGTAGGTATTTATTGTATTATGTAGTCTGCACGTGGTTACAGGTAAACAATTTAAATAGCCTTTTAAAGAAGCCAATTCATTTAGCATTGTTATACAAACTAATGAACTATCATAGTCGAGATCAGATGATGTAGCATATAAATTTTGTTTCGGTGAATGAATGATAATGTATTGAAAAGATTACGTTTCATCTCGCCTTCTGTGTTTTTCTATACATAAATTTTACGGCGTAGAAAACATAACTCAAAACGCTCTAAAATAACGACAACACTGAACTGACATGTTTATCTGAACAAAGTACACCACTACAGTCCAATGAGTCTAATTTTTTGCCGCGAGAAACGACAACATATTAACAATATCTGGCTTCAGACAAGAACGCCTCGGTGCAACAATCTGTCCCGACTTACTGAATAAGCGCTCAGAAGGTACACTTACGACACATTTATATACAGAGATATGTTCGCGCGAATTCGGACAACGTTGTATAGTTTGCATTTCGTAATTGTATGGATGGGAATCATGGTCTAATTATTTCTTTGTGTGCACTAATTTGAGCTGCATACATGAGACGACTATAACACACACCCATCAGTATACAACGCGTTGACTCTCCCTTTGTTATGAATGCTTTTAGCACTTACTTCAGTTTTGCTCTGGGCGTCTTGTCTGGCTGTTATCTTGACGTATCGCTGGTTCTCGTTTCGTCTCGCTGGTTCTCTTTCATTACTTACAAGGACGCGTTATTGCCTCGGAATATAATAAATTTGTTGACGTTTGATGTCGTAAAGCCAACTAAAAGAAGAAAACATAGCGTGCCGCGATATACCGACTATTAAAGTAATCCAATACCGACTACACGGTATTAAAAATAAAACATCGGTATAACTAAATACCGAAAAACCGTGAAGCCCTACTTAATGACCGATCTTTTTTATATAGTATATGGGTTTTTTGTTCATTCAACACAAGAGTCGATTATTTCGTTGGTTGTTGATTTCGTGGTTGAGCAAAACCAAGAAATCAACGAATAACAGACCCCCACGAATTAAAAGGATTTTACAGTACACATATTGGCCGCACCAATGGTCATATAGCCACTAAATATATACATATGCACCCCACCCATGCCTATATCCTGGGCGATGATGGGAAGACGGCCATATGGTCACATCACCGCCCGGATTCTGTGTGTACACTGTATTTGTATTTCTATTGTTTACCTTGTATTTTATATGTACATGCTTTATCCAATAAATTATTCATTCATATAAAGTCACCCCATGTATACATATACACCCCACCAGTGGCCATGCTGCTTTCAAGACATACCAATACCGAGCACATCACCTCATAATTAGCCAAACGGTCACTCCCTGTATACACATGACCATATAGCAACTCAAGATATACATATACACCCCACTCATAACATTAGAGTCATTCCAGTTGTGCGTATACACCTCACTAAGTGCCATACAATCCTTCAAGACATACCCGTACCATTTACACCACCTCACCATCGGCCATATGGTATCTCCCTCATACCTATTAGCCACTTATGATATACATAAACACCCCACACATGACCATAGAGTCATTCAATGTATATATATACACCTCAGCATTGAATGGATACACCAATACCACATAGCCATTTGTATACTCCAGACTTGCATATACACCTCACGCATGACAATTCAACCATTCTCTGTATACTCATACATCCGATCCATGATCATACAGCGACTCCCTGTATACATATATATCCCCTAATGACAATACACCAACAGCAAAGATGCACATACATACCATATACACCTAATATCACAATTCCACTTCTTATATACCAACACGCTCGCCAATGACCATCCATCTATGCATGCATGCATATACATTTCAACAATCATGACCATACAACCGTTCCATGTACACCTATAATTATTATACCCATAAGCATACAACCACTCCTTATGTATCCATACACCCCACCCATTTTCATACAACCAACATATGGCAAGTGTATATTACACCCATCCATGACAATAAAGCCACCAAATGTACACCTGTTCATTCCACACATGATCATAAAGTCACTCCATATATACATAAACAACACATGGATGGAATGTAGCTACTCTTGTTATACCATACACCACTCCAGTTATTATACAGCCACTCCACGTATACCTATTCACCTCATACATTAGCACTCCTTGTTTACCTGCATCTTACCATAAACACCACACATATGACCATATAGACACTCCTTGTATAACTAGTCACACCATTCGTGATTATATTGCATGTATACCTATTCACATCATATGTGACCACAAAGTCACTCCCTGACTACCATTTTCACAAACATCATGTATGAAGTTGATCAATGTTGATAAATTTTGACGCTAATTTGTGAGAGTAGCAACATCAATTGGTCCAGCTCAGTTCAGTTTCGAAGATCTGCATACCCATGGCCAGAATCTCAAAAGAAGTTTTTAAGGCAAAATTCCATACTGCATCATGTTAAATGAATGTGTCATGCCTCATAAGGTACTGGGACAACCATAATATAACCTATAGTTTTCACTTGATTAAGTAACATGTTTAATAACCCAGTAGGTCACAATTTGCTACCCTTTCGGAACAGCAGAGAATAATGTTTGGGATATATATGAAAAATTAACTTGTTGGGTGCATACAAAATGTTAGTATTCAATCTATATAACACATAATAGTCAAATTTTGTCATCAACCACAACTTGTATGTGGTTGCATGGCACGCAGCATGGGGCAATATTTACTATTTTCACATTTTGGCCGCCATGTTTGCAGCCATTTTGAGCCAAAGTGACAATTTTGGAACCAATGAGTTGGAATATGCTTAATAAATGGAATGATTCACTAAAATTGCACAGTTCTGCCGATTTCTTGATAAAATATGACTAGAAATCACAATGATGATTTTGGGAAAATGTTATACCGCTTTCTGTAAAATCGAATTTTTGAGGGATCAGAAGGGTTTCTGACTTCATGAATGGCATATTTCATTGTTCCAATGGTCAGTTAACATGAATACGCAATTTAGAATACAAAAATTACACAGTATGCAGACGACACGACGCTTTTCTTAGACGGCAGCGAAGAAAGTATATACTGTTTAAAACTTATTTGCAGATTATTCAGGTCTAAAAATTAACCCTAGCAAGTGTCAGGCGTCGTGGATTGGATCTTACACGAAACGTACAGATATTATGTGCCCAGACATTGGACTAACATTCGATAGTACTTTCAATCTCCTTGGAATATACTTTGATACAAACCTTGAGAAAATGAATATAAATTATGATAAAAAACTTGCTGAAGTCAAACGTTTGATAGAAATATGGAAACACCGGTTACTTACACCCATTGGTCGAATAACTGTGATAAAATCACTAATACTCCCAAAATTAACACATCTTTTTGTAGCTCTCCCAAATCCCGGTAATGTTTTTATGAAAAATCTTGAAACAATGCTCTTTAATTTTCTTTGGAACTCGAAGCGTGATAGAATCAAACGCAAAGTTATATGTCAGGATTATAAGAATGGCGGATTAAAAATGGTTGATGTTAACCATTTTATGATGTCCATGAAAATAACTTGGGTTAGGCGCCTCGTGACAAAAAGTGCCAAGTGGACTCCATTAATAGATATACCTTTATTTGATGACCCTATGTTCCTTACTTATGACTACCCTTACATAGAAAAACAGGCAAAGAAATTAATCAACCCTTTTTGGCATGATGTCCTGATGGCATTTACAAAATTTCTAGAGAAAGATAGAAACAATCGCAAAATATCAGCATGTACGTTATGGAATAACCCAAATATAAAGCAATACGGAAAAGTATTAAATTTCACCTCCTGGCGAGAAAAGGTGGCAATCTTTTTAAACGATATGCTGGACAATACAGGTTGTTTTCTTACACGAGACGATCTACTAAGGATCTATAACATACATACAAACTTCATCACTCTTAATAACATCCAACATCAGATAAAATTACTTGCAAAAAAACTTCAACAACCTATAACTCGAATAGTCACCTCCTTGTACCAAATAATTTCATTACATTGCTTAGAAACTCTCGAGGAGGACAAGACTTTTATAAAATTTTAATCGACATTCCAACTTCTACTGTAGCACACAAAAAATGGCAAGTGTTATTTCCCGACAACATAATTAATTGGTACAAACTGGATAAACTTCCTTTTCTCACGACGACGGACACAAAGCTGCAATGGCTACAATTCCGAATAAATTCACGAATATTATCAACCAACAAGTTTCTCAAAATGTGCAATTTGCGACAAGATGATAAATGCGACAGATGTAAAAGCGAGACAGAAGACATCTCCCACATATTTTGGAACTGTGTTCACGTTCAGAAATTCATTAAGGAACTCAGCGATTGGGGTAAAATTAACAGCATTGATCTCTATCCCCAACAAACGACAATTATTCTCGGCTCTTCACCAACTGATCCTAACTTTACAACTAACATGCTATGGCTCCTAATTAAACAATACATATATAGGACTAAATTCAAGCCAATTAACTTATCGCTAAATGTTTTCCTCAAAGAGTTGAATTATAGATACCAATGTGAGAAGTATAACGCACGATGCCAATCGAAACAAGAAGAATTTTCGAAAAACTGGTTCCTTTTAGAAAAGGCCTTACATGTGTAACAGATACCCACAAGTCAACAATAATCAACTTGAGTACCTAACCTGGAAATGATCTCTTCACCAACTCGAAAACTCACTTAGTTATTCTAACCGGAAATACGATATCCCCGCCAATATAACAATGCCGTCTATGGTTAGATGTCGTACCGATACGCCGTACACAGGAAGAAAGTTGAAATATTTAAAATCTGAATTAATATATTAATTTGAACATATATTCCATTAATTCCAATTTACATGTCAGTCACTGGGAATGCATGTGGTGTACGAAAGACGTGTAAATGAAGCGAGCGAGATGTAAGCGAATTGGAAGAATGTCACTTGATATATTATAATATGTACCTCTGTTTATGTTTACATTCCTTCATTGATGTATGTTTATTCCAATAAAAACAATTTTGAAAAAAAAAAAAAAAAAAACCCAGAATAGTACAACATAAAGTGAGAATTCTCAACTATTACTAAACAACATAAACTGATCTTAAAGGTATTAGAGAAAACAAATAAAATTTTCCACTCCCAGCTGCCATTTTGGCGGCCATTTTTTTATCCATTTTGAGCCAAAGTGACAATTTTTGTACTAATGAGTTGGAATATGCATAAAAATGGAATGCTTCACTAAAATTTCACAGTTCTGCCCATTTCTTGATGAAATATGACTAGAAATCCCAATGGTAATTTTTGGTAAAATTTTATACCGCTTTCTGTAAAATCGAATTTTTGAGGGATCAAAATGGTTTATGATCCCATGAATGGCATATTTCAAGCACTCCAATGGTCAGTTAACATGCAAAATACAACATATGCTCACAATTCTCAACCAGTACCAATCAGCATAAACTGATCTTAAAGAAATTAGAGAAAACAAATCAAATTTTCCATATCCGGTTCCCATTTTGGGCGCCATTTCCGCAGCCATTTTGAGCCAAAGTGACCATTTTTGTACTAATGAGTTGGAATATGCATAAAAATGGAATGCTTCACTACAATTTTACAGTTCTGCCCATTTCTTGATGAAATATGACTAGAAATCCCAATCGTGAATTTTGGTAAAATTTTATACCGCTTTCTGTAAAATGGAATTTTTGAAGGGATCAGAAGGGTTCCTGACACCATGAATGGCATATTTCATTGCTCCAGTGATCAGTTAACATGAAAAATACAACATAAAGTCACAATTCTCAACCAGTACCAAATAGCATAAACTGATATTAAAGATATTAGAGAAACAAAATCTAATTTTCCACTTCCAGCTGCAATTTTGACGGCCATCTTGGACCGTGAGTTCCAATTTTACCCTATACTGATGGCATTTCATCTTATCTTCGCAAAAATGTATACATTTGTATACATATGACAAGACTGTCTCACTATAATTTGCACCAAACTGACTTAGTTACCCGTCTGATAAACGGCGGCCATGTTGGGCGCCATCTTGAATTTAAGGGGTCCACTTAATCGAAAGCTGGAACCAGCTGGATTATGATCAGGGATATAGTGGACAGTATATGTGCGAAGTTTGGTGCTTTTATCCGGAAGTGAACGATTCTTCCATTATTGTGGGTTAAGCGACTCCACTAGTATAATCTCTACATCGTAAGTTGTATGCAGTGCAGTAACGTATTTTGATGCGATTTTTCACAATTCGGAATTCCCAGACCTGCTAGTGCTATATTATAGCATCGTCGAGTTCCACAGAAGTTTGAGTTATTTACATTGTACTACTGCAAATATTTACACTCCTTGGGGGGGGGCACTACAACGCAAACTCCAGCCAGAGTTATATCCCGTCGCTACACGAGGGTGGGTGAATATTTAGATCGGCTTACAAGTGGCCGGGTCATCCTAAGACACCCTTTGTTTGACATAATCGGTCAAGGGGCCGAGAAATGGCATGGACGCCCTATTCGAACCCCTCTGGACGCGCGGCGGACATTTTGAATCGGGTTGGGGTATGTGGGGTGTATAGAAAGAGTTCCTTGTGGGAACACCCGCCAACGCCCTTTATTTGACCAAAGCCGGTCAAGGGGCCGATAAATGGCATCTATGCCCCATTTGAATCCCTCTGGGCGGCGGCCATTTTGGATCGTGGTGGGGCAAATATTTAGATCGGATTGGGGCCACCCTACAGCACCCTTTGTTTGACCTAAATCGGTCAAGGGTCGAGAAAGGGCATGGGTGCCATATTTGAATCCCACTGGACGGCGGCCATTTTGGATCGGGGTGGGGTCTGTGTGTGTATAGAAAGAGTGTATAGAAAAAGGGGAAACACTACATCGCCATTTATTTGACTTAAATAAGTCAAGGGGTCGATAAATGGCATGTATGCCACATTTGAACTCCTCTGGGCGGCGGCCATTTTGGATCGGGGTGGGGTGAATATTTAGATCGGCTAGGGGCCACCCTTCAACATCCTTTGTTTGACATAAACCGGTCAAGGGACCGAAACATGGTACGCATGCCCTATTTGTACCCCTCCGGACGGCGGCAATTTGGATCGGGTGGGTGCATGAATATTTAGTTCGGCTTACAAGTGGGTCATCCTAAAAAACCCTTTGTTTGACATAAAACGTTCAAGGGGCCGATAAATGGCACGGCCCGGGTGCCCTATTTGAACCGCGCTGGACGGCGGCCATTTTGGATCGAGGTGGGTGTGTGGGGTTTGTATAAAGAGTACATTGGGGGCCACACAACAACACCCTTTAACCCTTTATTTTACCTAAATCGGTAAATGGATATATATCTAGATTGGGTTGTGGGGTCACCCTACAACACCATTTCTTTTACCTAAATCGGTCAAGGGCCGAGGCTTGGTACGGTGCCCTATTTGAACCCATCTGGACGTCGGCCATTTTAGATTGGGCTGGGTGAAAGAGGTGAATATTTAGACTGGCTTGGGGGCCACCCCACAACACCCTTTCTTTGAACTAAATCGGTCAAAGGGTCGAGAAATGGCATGGAAGCCCTATTTGAACCCCTCTTGATGGCGGCCACTTTGAATCTGGATGGGGTGTGTGGGGTTTGTAGAAAAAGTATCTTGGGGACACCCAACAACACCATTTAACCATATATTTTACCTAAATCGGTAAAGGAGCCGAGAAATAGTATGTGTGCCCTATTTAAACCCCTCTGGACGGCGGTCATTGTGGATCGGGTGTAGTGTGGGGTGTATGGAAAGAGTTCCTTGGTGTGTACCATACAACGCCCTTTATTTGCCCTAAATTGGTTAAGGGACCGAGAAAAGGCATGGGTGCCCTATTGAACCCCTCTGGACGACGGCCATTTTGGATCGGAGTGGGGAGAATGTTGTGAATATTTAGATTGGTTTGGGGGTCACCCTACAATATACTTTGTTTGATCTGAACTCTTTTGGACGGGACGGCGGCCATTTTGGATCGGGGGCGTGGGGGCGGGGCGATCACACAGCATCATTTGTTTGATCTAAATCGGTTAAAAGGCCGATAAGTGGCATGGGTGCCATAATTTAACCTATCTGAACGGCAGCAGTTTTGAATCGGAATGGGGTGAATGGGGCGAATATTTAGATTGGCTTGGGGGCCACCCTACAAAGCCCTTTGTTTGACCTAAATTGGTCAAGGGGTTGAGAAATGGCATGGGTACCCTATTTGAACCCCTCTTGACGGCGGCAAGTTTGAATCGGGATGGGGCGAATGGGGTGAATATTTAGATTGGCTTGGGGGCTACCCTACAACGCCCTTTGTTTGACCTAAATCGGTCAATAGGCCGAGAAATGGCATGGGTACCCTATTTGAGCCCATCTGGACGGCGGCCATTTTAGATCAAGGTGGGGTGTGTGGAAAGAGTGCCTTTGTGTGCAACCTACAACATCCTTTGTTTTACCTAAATCGGTTAAGAGGTCGAGAAATGACATTGGTGCCCTGTTTGAACCCCTCTGGACGGCGGCCATTTTGGATCGGGTTAAGTATGTGGGGGGACTACCTTGGGGCACCCTACAACACCCTTTGTTTGACCTTAGAACTATACAAATTTTGAATAAGGATTGGAAGTCATCTTTGTTTCCCTTAATCTCATATATTTTATATCGTAATTGGGAAGCCAACACGCGTAAGATTTCATGGCAATACCAGCATGTGTAACAATTAGATGTGGATGTTTGGTACTGTATGTCAGTTTAAGACGTGTACTCAAACGCATCCTTTTTAATCCTTCATTTAAAACCATCCATGCATCGATGGTCTGTACCTCAAACCCGCTCTTTGCGACAATGGTGTACGACACCAAACTCCAGGCAGAGTTATTTCCCATCGCTCCGATGAGATACTGCCATAATGACATTAATTGGTAAGGAATTCTTACGTGTTTTTAGTTCTTATGTTTTAGGATAAAAATTGTCTATGTCTGGCTCAGTTCATATTGTTCTTATCAATACCGAAAGAAATACCATTATTGCAAACTTAAAAAAAAATTTGGTGGTCAAAACAAGATAATAGGTGACTAAATAGTAGTAAATACAGTTCCGCGACGATATGTAAAAATAGATTTATCGTCTGCAAAGTACACTCCTTGTGGCAGTGATATATCGCAGCGATAGCGTAGAGGGCGCTGTATGGAGTTTGATACGACATCTCAAAATATATCGCACTCCAACCCAATATCTACTATATAATCATAATTTGTATAGGCTATATATACATACATATATATATGGATACTGCATTGCATAGCAATGCCGATATTGTTCACCCCTACCTACACAAGGTAATGTCCCTAATACACGCAATACTACCCGTTAGGTTTTATTATATACTAGCAGGGTTACCCGGCAATGCCCAGGTTAATGCGATGTGAAACCATCTGTATGCTGTGGATATTTGTTGGGAATAGAGAATACTCTTGCTTAAAGTGTTATACGTTTTCTCATAAATTGTATAATCAATTAGCATCACAAAACATGATTATTACAGTCATGGAATATAAGTAGTGGCCCACCTTGTCAATTGTCTTTCTGTTTAGCGCGATTAATCCGTTCCACCAATAATGAAGTATTTATTTATTTACAACTGCGTATACACCAGACGTTATAATATGATACATGAACATCATAAACACATTAGTTCGCATAAATAAAAGATGAAAATTGGGTTTTACATATTGAGATGTCTCAATCAATCTAGTGGGTTGGACTAAGATCTCGAGGACACCTGGCTATCATATCTCCAGGTGCTTCTCTGTTCATGGTGCTATATATTGGCTAAATATTCTCAGTTTAAACGAAATGTTGCTGCGCGCGTATATCAGCTACATTTGCCAGATACAGAGCGAGATTTTGAGTTGTTTATGTCAGTCGATGGGTCTGTTCTAAAACCCTTGTCAGATGTCAGTATTTTGAGGATCCTGAAAAGTCATGTGCTACTTACTGTATGTTCTTGTATATCAGAAGAAACTATATATGACTGCACACTGTGACCACTATTTTTGAACAGGCCTTCCGTATCTCTTGATAAATTGTAACTTTTTTGTGGAAACTGTATTGAATGGAACAGCCTCAATTTTGTTATAATATATATGCAATCCTCTGACGGTTCGAGGTCTCTCAGTTTGCACAAATATATATCTCTTCAATATAATGATAAATATACGTTTAATGCTTCTTCTATGTATCTCTTTTTGCTAGCTCATTGTGTGAATGCCCTGATTGCCATCCCCATATTAATATGACAGTTAAGAAGATATAATTGTTCAAGTGACTTAAGTGGGTTACCATTTGTCGGGATTGTGAAATGTGAAAGCCCAAATCTCCTTAAAACGATATGGAGATGGCCTGGGTGACTATATATAACTGATATGTGGATATCAGCGAATAGCAATCTTATCAATGATAGTGCATATTCGCTCGCCATCCGTGACGCAAACGACACCAAATGTGATTTAATTCATGGTATATCATTAGAGAAAAACGTGTATGAATTTGTTGGAAATTAGTGCCAAATATATTTGTATCAGATTTTGCCTCTTTTGACATATTTAAACCACGCCCATTAGACGCATGGATGCATGATATACTGGCGATGATTATATATATGTTTGGTGGTGATCAGAAACTAAACAAATTCTGAGAATAGTTATGACCCCACATCTCTCACCCAAACGACAGCAATTTGGCGTCTTTAAATCACACGATGATATTCCTCGTATCATAGAGAAGAATAATATATCAATTTGGTGGAAATCTGGGCTAAAAATAGTTTATTAAATCAATTGTTGATTGCAACGCTGACTCGAACAACGCCATATTGCAGAGGTGATGTATTCGTTTGGTGGAAATCAGCGACAAAACTATTTCACCATATTTTCGTCGTTTTAGAAAATTTAAACCCGCACCAGTATCTTCCTTGTAAAAAGTTACCCCTCTTAGAATGCCTTGGTGCCATCTCAATTGTACCGCATGAAGTTATATATAGAACACACACAGACAGACAGAAAGACAGACAGATAGCACAATTTGATTTTTTGTATCATTTGAGAAGAACGTGTCTGAATTTGATGGTAATTGGTACTAAAAATATTTTGTATCAGTTTTGGTGACCCTCCCGTCCATATTTCGGACTCAAGCTGCACACATTAAGACTCATTAGAGATTAGAGATGCATATATATGAAATTGGTGTCACCAATTTGGTGTGGTGAAAATTGGCGAGTATACAAATTCGTATAAAATTTAAGGTCCCCATATCTCTCACCCATAGGGCACCAATGTGGTGTATCTAAACCACACGATAAGATTCCTCGTATCACGGAGAAGAATATGTTTCAATCTGGTGGAAATCGGCACTAAACATATAGATACAATTTTTTGTGTTCCTCTCATCTCTATACACCACTACTATAGTAACTCGAATGGCCCCACCTGTGACATCCTTAAATCACACAATTACACTCCTGATATCATGGAGATGATTGTTTATAAGTTTGGTGATAATCGGCGACGCGACTAAACAATTTTTTTTATCAAATTTGGTGTCAATCCCTCCCCATATCTCACCAAAGGGCACCACAATGGCGTCTTTAAATCACACGATTAGATTCCTCGTATCATGGATAAGAACGTGTATCAAATTGGTGGAAATTGGCGCTAAAAAAATTGCATCAATTTTGGTGCCCCTGTCCCTTTCAATACACCCATGACTCGAATGAGGCCACATTTGACAGATATAAGCCACAACATTAGACTCCTCATACCATGGGGATGCTTTTGTATAAGTGTGGTGGCAATCGGCTACTAAACCAATTATTATCAAATTTAGTGCCCACCCCCTCCCAATCTCTCATCCAAACGACAACAATTTGGCGTTGTTAAATCGCACAATTAGATACCTTGTATCACGAAGAAGAATATATATCAATTTGGTGGAAATCTGCGCTAAAATTAGTTTTATCAATTTTGGTGACCCTCTCCCCTTCCGTGCATCCCTGACTCGAACGACGCCACTTTTGACATATTTAAACCACACCGTTGGATTCTTCATATCATGGGAATGATTATATCTAAGTTTCGTGGCAATCAGCGACAGAAAACAATTCTGCCCCTCCCCTTCCGGGCACCCCTGATGCGAACGACGCCACATTTTCCATATTTAAACCACACCATTAGATTCCTCATATTATGGGGATGATTATATATAAGTTTGGTGGAAATCGGCGACAAATTTTGTTTCTGCCCCACCCCCTTTTCTGCCCCTGACAACAACGGCGTCACTTTAGAAAATTCTAACCCCGACCATTATCTTTCTCGTAAAAAGATACTCCTAGTAGACCCCATTGGTATCATCTAGATGGTCCCCTGTGAATTTCTATAGAACACAGACAGACAGACAGACAGACAGACAGACAGACATTCGCAAATATAGATATAGATTCATAGATAACCATATAAGCGAACTTCGTAAGGTTACAATCAGTGTTCTACATGTCATAATGTTGTGCCCGTGATCAGTTCATCATTAGGATATATATAACGTAATATATAGTGGACTCGATATACGTATAGGGTACGCTATTACGTATTTATAGATGGTAAATTATGTCCGTCTTTACGTATTTATATGTGCATCGTTCGACTCTGATGAGTTTCTGTTGATGTCAATTCACAAAATGCATTTCACCGAAGGCACGCTATGGTGAGCACCTTGCTCCAACATCCTGGTTTATTGCGGATCACACACGTATAATAAAGGCGTTTCATCTACATTTCTGAGAAAAACACATTCTTATTTAAGACAGGACGCTCGCTGTGACTTTACCGTTAAGAAATGGCAGTTTTCAGGTTATACGCACTGATATTTGCATTCCTAACAGGTAAATTAGCTTACTGTCGATAATACCTATTTAGTTTTTCTATACATAATTAGCTGAAAGGCTTCTGATCATATTTATAGTCTGCGATATCTGCGTCCCAGAACTGATTTCGGGCAAATACACAGCTTATATACTATTCTATAGCTACTATATCGAGAATTTAAATATATTGCAAGTGGCTAACATTATTTCCTTTCATTGGGGGGGGGATTTGTAGATTGAAACTTCTCGCACAAAAATTTGTAAAATTTTGAAAAAACAAATTAAATAAAAATTGAATTTGTTTAAAAAATTGAATTTAAAAAATAAGGCCGTTATCGGGGTACATCTGCTGGGGCACCATACCAAATTTGGTTGAAATCGTTCAAGGGCTCTTGAAGAAAATTCGCGAATTGACCAGAACAGACAGACAGATCCCTGAATATATCTAAACCTGAGAACACACATTCGTTTTGCCATTAAATGTGAAATTATGACAAGTGTCATGCTAAATGAAAAACATTGTTATAATCACGGATAAATTTATAACATCATGGCGTAAATATAAATCTCAGTATATTAAGATTTGACAAAAAAAAAGTTGTTTGAATATAGCCAATTTAACACTGAATGGATATCAAAATTAGGGTGAAGAAAGATAGTAGCAGACATTTGAATGCAACCATTGGCCGGTTAAGTCGCTGATTGGTCGAAAATAACCGCTAATAATTATTTGATTGACAGCTGTGGAAAGGTCCATTGGTCACCCAGCTGCCCCGTGAGAACTGGTTCGCGTTCAATTCAATTCTGTGATGAAATTGTGTATATGTCAGGGGTGGGGTCTGCAATTGTTTTCCGAACACTTGGCGGGGCGGTGGTTGGTTCTGCAGCCCTGGTTACACATTTTTCCTGGCCCTGTAATTTTGTTTCTAGAGTAATTTTTCTTCAAAATAATGGGACAGAAGGTTTTAAGAATGCTTCTATTATGTAATAGGTATGCACTTAAAGCTACCCTCACACCATAACGATCACCGGATGCGTATGGTTGCGAATAAAAAATAGTGGTCATAAGTTCCGAACGCAACTCGCACGCAACTAATAAGTTTTATAGGTTTGAAGTACGCAACAAGCACGCAGGTGATCGCAGACACACGCAGAGTAAGTTCGAAATTTTGAACATGTTCAATAATTCTCTGCGAATGCCTGCGATCAATTTATACGCAACAGGGACGCAACAGGTACGCTAAGCACGCAACACGATCGCAACAGGTACGCAACTCATAAGTTATGAACGCAGGTGATCGCAGGTCCAAATTTGAGGTATCTGGCCAGGTTTTGGTGTCGTACATGTTGCGAATGTGTTGCGTACCTGTTGCGATCATTTTGCGACCGTGTTGCTTCCCTGTTGCGATCATTTTGCGATCGTGTTGCGTGCCTGTTGTGATCCTGTTGCGTGTGTAGCGTACCCCCAACCTATTGTGCTTATTCCCATCGTATCCCCAACCTATGCCCTGCGTATCCAACATATTAGTTGCGTGTTAGTTGCGTACTACATGCGTGTTGAGAAATGGTATAAATAGTGGGCCTTTTCTAGATCCGTGTCAGTTGTTGGTGGACCTGCGAGGTGACAACATGGAGCTACCTCTTGCTGTTATTGGACATCAGTTTAATCTGGTCGCAAATACCACGCAACTAGCACGCAGGTCAAACGCAACTTGTAAGTTTTGAACGCAACTCAAACGCAACTCGTAAGTTCTGCACGCAACTCACACGCAACTCGTATGCCGGCGATCGCAGATATTGGGGGATCATAAGTTCAGTTCGCAACCCACACGCAACCCACACGCAACTCACACGCAACCCATAGGTCGAATAGGTTACAGAATTGACAAAATTGTTGATTTCGCTTGTGTTTGGTGCGTATACAAATATTTTTTACACGCAACTCATAGGTTTCAGCATACGCTATGGTGTGAGGGTAACTTAACTCTTAGTATGGGGGTTTGAGTTCACCAGCAGTTAATAATGGGGAATGACACCAAGGGGTAACAAAATGTCAGCTTGCTAAATGCTCAAGGATCTATCAATGCACATTGGCATGGAAAGGCTGATATTTAAATAGTTCTATTAAAAATCATTTATTCAACCTGGTGTAAATGAAAGCATAACACAATAATAGATTCTTCAAATAAATGTAAACTCTTCAAGTAAAGGTACTCAATCCGATTCGATGGTTCCCATATCATCAGATTCCAACAACAACATTTTTTTTGAAATGCCGCGTCAGTTATAAGAATCCAGTAATTGCCCAAAACTAATGTTAATCACAGTCAACTATAGTATAAAATTGCCCAAAACATGTTATTGTCAACTATCTGACACAAAAAAGTCACTTGTTTTTAGAGTTATCCATCTTCATCCGCAATTTGTTCAGATAAGTCTTCTCGTCGACTATTTACTGGGCCACTAGTAAAATTTGAATGATTTTTTATGAAAAATATGGCCACTGGCAGCCATCTTTGATTTTACTCTTTGCATCACTAAATCCTTTAACACAAAATGCAGAGCTTATCCCTCATCCGATAATCACCAATCTGTATATGGATCTTCGTTCTGACCTCTCGGTGGGTGCCTTCGATTTTTTCCCGAATTTTGTAAAATAAATGGCTGCCATTTTGGCCATCTTGGATTTTACTCTTTGTGTGACAAATTCCTTTAGCACACCTTACATGTCACATTTCTCACCCAATCGTCACCGAACTCCATATACGGATCTTCGACGTGGCCTCTAGATGGGAGCCTCCATTGTTCCGCAAAATTTGTTTAAAACAAACATGAGCACCTGAAGCCATATTGGATTTAAAATGTCAATCCATCAGCATACCGTACAGCCCACATTTATTGGATAATTGTTTTGAAACTTTACAGTGCTGTTGGTATATAAAAGTGGGAATGCTTCTATAATCACGATACGGGACATTGATAAGAAAAGATAGATCAGGAAAACTGAGTAAAATTGTCATTTGAAGCAGTTTGGATGGGGTGGATCCCTATCCCAGATTCGGAAAAACGGATGTGGAGCGGAACAATGCCTTTCACTTGTGATTGAAGGCTAATAATGACCATCGGGAGGCCGAGTATCTCTAATATGGAAACCTAATTCATGGGTTCGTCTTTTCACATAAATCCCATCATCACAACTTGGCGTACATATTTTTGACAACTAGTGATCTTCAACTTAAACAACTAGGCGTACATAGACTCAGAGCGGGATGTCCAAATCAATAATATCTACGTTCAAATTGTGAATACACTCGAGCCAAAGGTATGTCCATATATGTTACACACGTAACGGCCTTTCCGTTGCAATATAGTGGGATTTCCGACAGATGTTTGATATGTGTTAAAATGACATTTGAAGAGGGAATTTTTGCGAGAAAATTATTTTCTGAAGTGATCAGAGGCCATTTTTATCTATTAAACATAGTCCTTCGCTCAAATGCCCCCCGCTTACGATCGGCAAATGTGTATGTACAATTTATAATTACGTTTGTAGATGTGGTGCAACCGTGTGTCCGTCTGAAACCTGGATTTTGTGGTGTTGTTGTGATATTTCTGTCACATTTACGTTATTAAAATAGCGTGTTTCGTCTTTTCGAAAACAACTTCCGATTTAATGTTTGTACGGTTTATACACTGTGAATATGTCATCTCAGATAAGTGGCATTTTGCACAGACGAAGGTGAGATTAATCTACATTTGATACTAAGGTTATTTTTCAAATGACTCAATGCTATCGATTCATTAGTTTATTTGATGTTTTAGCTGAAACTATGTGCTTGTTGTCAAGTGTTCAAGACAACGATCACTCAATGCATTAGTCCAAGTCTTCTCGTACTAAAACCAGCTAAGATATTGGGATGGCGAGATGCTGGATTTAGTCCGAGCCCGCTTGCATTGGCTTCTTATAACATGACTTAAGCGTTAGTGACCCGCTGAAATAAAACCACAATTATATGAAATAAAATATCACAATTGCGACAATAGCGAGTTTGCGATACCCGTCGGACGGGTACGGGTCCCGGTAGATCCAGGTAGATCGGTGAAAATCGTCACGGTCATTTGCGTACTTTGAATGCAGCACATAAAGCGATAGGGATTTGGAACGGGTAGATGTATCCCATTGACTGGTAGTCTTACACTAAAGTTTTCTCACTCAAAAGTACATTAGTTCTACGAAATAACAGTCAGCTATGCGTTAATCTATTTATTGCACGATTTCATTGCCAAATCTCATTGATACATTTGTCATTTAAGCCATGTTTTATGTTCAAAGTATCGAGGCGGCTTCTAACACTAAGATAACCATGGAACGCCGATTTGTTTACTGACAACTGTCTTCACTCAAGTAATGACATGTTATGATTAAGAGAGTGAGTTGACGGTGTTATACGCAGTCTCGACACAGGGACGTAATTATAGGGGGTCTCCGCGTTGAGAAGGTGTGTCCACCTTCAAATTCCCAACTATACACCCCCTTAAACCACACCAAACAGAGGTTTGTGCGTAATTCAAATTGTGCACCCCGTTGGGCTCTGATTCCCCCCAACTGATCCTTCACTGTCTTGAATATTATTGTGGACTGTTCTAAATGGATCAGTAGTCTTGTTGCAGAAGTCCTGTGATGGGGGGGGGGGGGGGTCCACCTTGCCGACCATGCAGTACGAGAACAGTTTTGTAGATATGAACCTGGAAATTGCAAAATCATAACATCTAGTGGTCTAACACCAGGCAAATTCACGCCCTGGTTTGTTTTTCACAAATTAATTATCAGTATTGACGAGCCACTGAATGTGGTTAGACCAGGGCATACCGGGTCGACCATGGTTCGGTCTGGTGTGAGAACGTTTTGAAATCTGAACATGAAAATTGATAAATTATAGACTTTCCTCAAGCTTTACATTTGTTGGATATTTCCATCCTACTGTTGGCCATATAAGCCCGAATGTTTTTCTACCAAAAGTAGGAATATTTGCAAATGTTGGTCTAAACCTATAAAAAAAAAATCAGGTATATGCAATATCCAACTGTTGACAAAAGTTGGGGTGAGACACCCCACCCTCTCGCCACGTCCCCTATCGACCCTTTGTGCATGGGCATAAGTACACCGTGAATGTGTTACACGATTGAATACAACCGTTCAGTTATTTACCTTATGTGGTGGTGACTGATTTCTCATTTTAATATAGATATTTGACATTTGAACCCCAAGACTGTTGTATATTGTAGTGGCCGATAGTGACACCAAATACTGATATACACACCTCATATTCGGCACAATCTTACCGTCGTCAGAGCGACTTTTAGCTGTTTTCTTTGTTTCGCATAGAAGTGAAGCAAACGCTCTTTATTCGAACCATATAATGAATAGTGTACCATTAAACACCCTTTATATTTAACAAGTTTAATTTTTCTACCTACATCCGGGTTTAGACCCAGACAAATATCCAAGTTCTTGGGATAAATATTCCCTTGCCCGACCCTTCGAAAGATTCCAACCCATTGCCAGTTATATGACTAAATATTCCCCAACTAATATAAGGGGCAATTTCGGTCTTATATCTGACTAAAAGTGCATGCATGTAGGACATTCTTGGACCCTGGGTCTAAACCAACACATTTTACACCGAATAATGGTTGGATTATTAAATTAGCGTAATTGTATATTTGTGCTATCATAACATATTTTCTCAGTCAGAAAATTCCATCTGTTCTAGACGACACTCGAACGGTCTGGGAAATTACTTATGAAAGCCAATTATTGAAAATGTTACCAAAATGAGTCAAATAAAGACGCCAACCCCTTCCACTTTCGCCTCGTCCCTGGTTAATGCAATACATTATCCACGCAGATGTCCATCATATAACCATAACAGCAAGTATAACGTCGGCCAAGAAAGCGAATGCGGATAACAATTTCTCTATATCATATCTATTGTGCTGCAATTGGCTCACCATACACTACCCGTCGATATGCTTAATTCTACCCGTAAAACAGTTTGCGATTTCAAAACGTGTACCGGTACGGGTAGCTACCAGTACCCGTACCGGTACCCGTACCCGTTTGAAATCGCAAACTCGCTAATAAACAGATATTTTCCGCAGAAGACATGCTATTTCATCTGAAACCCACATCAGTTGTGAATTGAAAGCGGTAATTTAATGCGAAAAGAGACATTTACCGCAATGTTTACAATTTTTTAAAAGTATGCGAACTCAGTTGACCTCGCGAACTGTGTTCGGCATTTTCCGTTGAAAATATTCCGTAGATTTTGGACTAACAACGCAAATTACGATGAATTCTCCATTGTAATCGTAATTATGTGTGTCAATAAATAAAAAAATAAATAGAATAATTAAACATTGGAGATAAAAATGTAATACATTAAATAAATTACGGAAATTACAATCCTCTCAAAGTTTAAAACAGTACGTGTAAACACAACGAGCATTAGAATAAATAATATGCCTTATATGGTGCTACATTTCACCCACATTTGGTGGACTTCCGCGAAATTAAGATATATACTAAGCGAACAGGGCAATATACTACTCTTGTTAAGCACACAAAAAATAAAACAAAATGTGTATAAATTTTAAACCTTAAGTTTGAAAAGTCCCACTAAAACGGAAGAACTATATTTCGAAACTGTGTGATTCGGTTCTCCGATTATTTTATCAACACAAATGTCAAAATGCACATCACACGCATGGCAAGTCAGACACAAGAGTTCTAATTTGCTCCAATTTTGACAAGTTGCTTGCGAAAATTGTCAACAAAACTACCGTTCTGATCCTCCATTATGTCATTAAGTTTTTAGTGCGGGAATTGTTCTCAAAGCACATAGGAAACTGGACTTTGGGGCGATCGGTTTTCGCCATTTTGTTCGGAAAATCCCGCGCTATATATAGAAACGGAAACTAGAAATACCCAGAACAAACAGCGGATTATGCCGAAGTTATTCGGACCACTTCGGCTTTCAGTTAAAACGTAAACAAACAGAGAAACAAAGCGATGTTTGTGGCAATCAACCGGAATATTCTATGTGTAATCTAACATTAAAGTTAGATTATTATAGACCATTATGACCATAAGATGTCTCTCTTTCCGATGTATATAGCAACATGTATTGATTTGTTAGATAAATCGAGTAAAATACACCACAAATTCCCACCACAGATCCTGGGCGTAAGTCATGTTATAAGAAGCCTATGCAAGCGGGCTCGGACTAAATCCAGCATCTCGCCATCCCAATATCTTAGCTGGTTTTAGTACGAGAAGACTTGGACTATCAATGCATTTTCAATGGAAACTTGTACG
This sequence comes from Siphonodentalium dalli, assembly GCA_032622095.1. Lineage (NCBI taxonomy): Eukaryota > Metazoa > Mollusca > Scaphopoda > Gadilida > Siphonodentaliidae > Siphonodentalium > Siphonodentalium dalli. The sequence continues at coordinate 64,305,191 of CP136069.1, forward strand.
ACTAATTACTTTAATACACATCAACCGCATGTGTTTTTTTCGATTGTACGGCCAGTTTCCTATGTCTCTTCACTCACAGACCACCGAGTCATATTTCACGTCTAAGTCACAAGAGAAGACTTTTGAAATGAGTCGAAAATGCTACGGTGCTCCTCTGATCTTATGTTATCATTTTTGTTCGCATCCGATCAAATGCCCCGGTTCCGATCCGATGCCTTGCCATTTAACTGCAGATTTTGCATCAGTAAAAACATTCTTCGCAGGCATTTCGACACATTTCCAAATGCTAGTTGTGGTACAGTACCATTAACACCACATATAACTGATTACTCGTGATAAATTTCATTTCAATTTATAAGTTTGTGATAACTTCGAGGCTTGGTTCCGCGTTTTATTTTTGTTCTAGCGTCATGGAGTCCTAATTCACGCCCCACCCAAATGCTGGAGTCATGTCACTTGGTGTAGTGCCAAATCGAATGTGTCGTAAGCCTATTCGTTTGCCCGTGCGACGTGACCTTGACCTTGAAATCGGGTCAATTCAAGGTCGAATCACGAATTTTGATGGGATTTCGACGAAATTTGATACGTAGGATTACTTTTGTCCACTGAATATTTTGGACGGGTCAAATCGACCTTGACCTTCAAAATGATCAATTCGAGGTCAAATCGGGTAAAACCGGATGGATTTCGACGGGTACTTTTGTCGGGTACTTTTGTCCGGGCAGTGTTTTGGACGGGTCAAATCGTGACCTCCACTTGATCTTGACCTTCAAAATGGACGATTCAAGCTTGAAATCGGATCAATTCAAGGTCAAATCGCGATTTTTTATGGGATTTTGGCGAAATTTTATACATAGGGTTACTTTTGTCCACTGAGTGTTGTGGACGGTCAAATCGTGACCCCGACCTGACATTGACATTCAAAATGATCAATTCAAGGTCAAATCGGGTAAAACCGGATGGATTTCGACGGGTACATTTGTCGAGTACTTTTGTCCGGGCAGTGTTTTGGACGGGTCAGATCGTGACCCCGACCTGATCTTGACCTTCAAATGGATCAATTCAAGGTCAAATCGGGTAAAACTGGATGGATTTCGACGGGTACTTTTGTCGGGTACTTTTGTCCGAGCCGATTTCGATGAAACTTGGTATGTGGGATACTTTTGGCCGGGAGTGGCATGGACCTATTAATTTGCCCGTGCGACGTGACCCTGACCTTGAAATCGGGTCATTTCAAGGTCAAACGCCCGAGTATCACGGGATTTCGATGAAAATTAGTGTCTAGGGATACTTTCGTATGGGGAGTATCATTAGCCTATTCATTTGCCCGTGCGACGTGACATTGACCTTGAAATCTGGTCAATTCAAGGTCAAATCGCGAATTTTTATGGGATTTCGACGAAATTTGATACATAGGGTTACTTTTGTCCACTGAGTGTTTTGGACGGGTCAAATCGTGACCCCGGCCTGACCTCGACCTTCAAAATGATCAATTCGAAGTCAAATCGGGTAAAACCGGATGGATTTCGACGGGTACTTTTGTCGGGTACTTTTGTTCGGGCAGTGTTTTGGACTGGTCAAATCGTGACCCCACATGACCTTGACCTTCAAAATGGACAATTCAAGGTCAATCGCGCAATTCGCCGAAAAGCGGAGGGGAAACAGCCCAGACGAAGTCGGGTCCACCTGCTAGTAGTATATATACGAACAATAAAGGCATAACGTGTCATAAAGTGTCCGCTTATTTTAGGAACAAATGTCCGGGCTTAGACCTTGAATTGACCATTTTGAAGGTCAAGGTCAGGTGGGGTAACAATTTGACCCATCCCATCAAATGCCATCAAAATTGGCGATTTGACCTTGAATTGACCCGATTTCAAGGTCAAGTTCACGTCACACGGGCAAATGAATATGCTTATGAGACTCCCCATACGAAAGTATCCATAGACACAAATTTTCATCGAAATCCCGTGATACTCGGCGTTTGACCTTGTAATGACCCGATTTCAAGGCCAAGGTCACGTCGTACGGGCGAATTAATAGGTTTATGCCACTCCCCGGCCGAATGTACCCCTACACACCAAGTTTAATCGAAATCCCGTGATTTGACCAGTCCAAAACACTGCCCGGACAAAAGTACCCGACAAACGTGCCCGTCGAAATCCATCCGGTTTTACCAGATTTGACCTTGAATTGATCACTTTGAAGGTCAAGGTCAGGTAGGGGTCACGATGTAACCCTATGTATAAAATTTCGTCGAAATCCAATCAAAATTGGCGATTTGACCTTGAATTGACCCGACTTCGAGGTCAAGGTCACGTCGCACGGGCAAATTAATAGGTTTATGCCACTCCCCGGCCGAATGTATCCCCACGTACCAAGTTTCATCGAAATCCCGTGATATTCGGGCGTTTGAACTTGAAATTACCCGATTTCAAGGTCAAGGTCACGTCGCACGGGCAATTTAATAGGCCTATGTCACTCCCATAGCCATAAGAATCACACAACACGCATTTTTTGTTTTTCGTGAGTTAATTCATGGTACCCGTCCCTAAAAGACTGACCCGATGAAAAATTCCCCTAGGAACGACATAAGAATGACACAACAACCCATTGTACGATATACAAAATGTAGAGTTACGCCTCTTAGATCAATTCTGCCTTTTTAATCGAGATAAATGCATTTCGCGTTTTTCATCCGTATTTCGTACGCACGGGGTAGCCGTTTAGCAATGTCGATGGCAGTACAGAGCGTTGATCGGTTAACAACTCCGAATATGGTCAATATAAAGATCGTTGATGCCTTAACCCACTAAGTGGCGTTTGCGGTGATTTTGATGACTGAGAGTGGAGAATTAGTTATCAGAGCTTGTCCAAAATGCGACGTGGACGATCCCCATGGGTTTTTACCCTTATATACGAAATTTGAGCTCGATCCGCGCAGCCGTTTTTGATTCTATAAAGTACACATATACACATATATATACGGAAGTCTCAAAATATATAGGAGACTAGCCGATGAGCCCGACGTTGTCCGGGCTATTCAAAAACCAAATTTCAAGTCGATAGCTCCACCCGTTTCCGAGATCTGGTCTGCGCATGCGCGAAGCTGGCGTCGCACCGTCTCGGCGACCCGATAAAATTCGTATCCGGGGCAAGATACATTCACATACCAAATTTCAAGTCGATAGCTCCACCCGTTTCCGAGATATGGTCTGCGCATGTGCGAAGCTGGCGTCGCACGGGCTCGGCCACCCGATAAAATTCGTATCCGGGGCAAGATACATTCACATACCAAATTTCAAGTCGATTGCTCCACCCGTTTCCGAGATCTCGTCCGCAGTATTGTTCCCGTATATATCTCTGCAGATGCTAATAACGTTGAATGGTAAACAAACGCTCTTTATAGCGATGCGTCAAAAACAAACGCTCATTAAATTATCACTTGATTAACCACCGCAGTGCCGTTTTTTGTGACTGAGAGTGGAGAACGGGTGGTCTGAGCTTCTCCAAAACGCGACGCCGACGGTGTCCATGGGATTTTACCTTTGGATAGGAAGTTTGGGCTCGATCGGTCAACCCGTTTTCGATTCTATAAAGGACAGACAGACAGACAAACAGAGGTCTTCAAAATATATATGAGACTAGCAGGTTAGCCCGCCACTAGCGTGGTTGGCCAGAAACATAACATTTTTATTATTATTTTGTTTTAATTTATTTTTCATTAATTTAATGTTTTTAAAATTTAATTGATGTTTTTTTTGAAATTTTTAATATTTATTTAATTTTTTTTAAATTTTTTTTAATTTTTAATTCTTTTTTATAATTTAATTGTTTTTTTATTTTAAAATTTGTTTAATTTTAAATTGTTTTAATTAATTTTTTAAATGAATTTTGTGTTTCTGGCGGAAAAATTGACACGATGAAATCCCCCCTTCCTAGGAACGACAGACAACGCATTCTCTGTTTTTCAATGAGTTAATTCATGGTACCCGTCCTAAACTTCCCCGTTCCTAGATACCCGTCCCTAAACGAGGTATGATTTTTTTAACCTGCCCGTACCCGTCCTAAACTTCCCCGTTCCTAGATACCCATCCCTAATAGAGGTATGATTTTTTTTAACCTGCCCGTGGCCATTGAGCAGCCCCTGTCAGTGGTTGTCCACCCTTACGAGATGGTCAATAGTCCCCGAGCGGACAGTCAATTAATCCCGTCGTGAAAGTAAACAAACGCTTCCTATATCAATTCTGCCTTTTTAATCGAGATAATTGCATTTCGCGTTTCTCATCCGTATTTCGGACGCATGGGGGTAGTCGTTTAGCAATGTCGATTGCAACACCGAATATGGTTAATATAAAGATCGTTGATGCCTTAACCCCCGAAGTGGCGTTTGCGGTGATTTTGATGATTGGGAAGGGAGAAGCGGTGCTCTGAGCTTCTCCAAAAACGCGACAACGACGGTGTCCGTGGGATTTTACTAGGAAGTTTGAGCTCAATCTGTCCATGCGTTTTCGATTCTATGAAGTAACCACACATATATACACGGAAGTCTCAAAATATATATATAGACTAGCAGGTTAGCCCGCCACTGGCGGCGTTTGTCAGAAACATGACAATTTTTAATATTTCTAATTATTTTTTTAATTTCAAATTTTTAAAATTAATTTTTTTATTTAATTTTTAGTTTTTTTTACCCGATTTGACCTTGAATTGATCTTTTCAAGGTCAAGGTCAGGTCGGGGTCACAATTGAACCCGTCCACGACACTTCCCGTAGGTAGCAAGTTTGAGCTCAATTAGTTCGAGTCTATAAAGGACACACACATATATATAATTTGTGGGTACCCGTTTCAAGGTGAAGATCACCTAGGGCGGAAAAACTGACCCGATCCGCGTTCCTAGGAAGCCGTAAGTACGTAATAATCTTTATCAACGACACTGCGGATAGGAACGCCCTTTAACTATCAACGCGATTAACCCCCGAAGTGCCGTTTGCGGTGATTTTGATGATTGGGAGTGGATAATGAGTGCTCAGAGCTTGTCCAAAACGCGACGTCGACCATTCCCGTTGGTTTTTACCCTTAGATAGGAAGTTTGAGCTCGATCTGACCAGCCGTTTTCGATTCTATAAAGTACACACATATATATATACGGAAGTCTCAAAATATATAGTAGACTAGCAGGTTAGCCCGCCACTGGCGGCATTCGTCCCATGGCTTTGTTTCAGAAACATGACATTTTTGAATATGAATTTAATGTTTTTTAAATTTAATATATTTTGTTTCTGAATTGTTTTTTTATTGTTAATTTTTTTTAATTTTAAATTGTTTTAATTAAATTGTAAATTGTTTTAATTAATTTTTTTGTTTCTGGCGGAAAAAATTACCCGTAGGAATCCCCCCTTCCTAGGAACGACAGACAACGCATTCTTTGTTTCGTGAAATCTCTCTACGATAACATTGCATTGAATTTAAAACAAACGCTTCCCGTCGGGAAATCTGTCTGCATAATATTTTGAGTCTGCCGTACCCGTCGTAATGTCGTGAAATCTCTCTGCATAATAGATAACATTGCATTGAATCTGTTGTTGGCATTCAGAGCTTCGGGTCGTTGTTGTTGACATCACGGCTCCCCGAAAACTCTCACATTGCCGAAAACGTGTATTTAGTAATATCGTTGTTGTTGATATTTACGGCTTGTGGGCTATTTTCTTATTTAGCAAGTTTGAGCTCAATCGGTTCGAGTCTATAAAGGACACACTCATATATATGACACTTCCCGTGGGTAGCAAGTTTGAGCTCAATCGGCATTCCCTGGAATTTCCCGTAGATTGGCAGATTCCAGTAGCTTTATAACGGTATATCTGGGGAGAAATCTGATGCTATATTCGTGATTATCTGGGATGATTTCGGTATATAAGTATATACTGTAAAAACAAAGCGCGCAGGGTTGGTCAGAAACAAATGTTTTTTAAATTTAATGTATGTTCCGTATATCTCTCTGCAGATGCAAATAACGTTGAATGGCAAACAGACGCTCTTTATAGAGATGCGTCAAAAACAAACGCTGATTAAATAATCACTTGATTAACCCACGCCGTGCCTTTGCGGTGATTTGAGATTGGAGAACGGGTGCTCTGAGCTTTTCTAAACCACGACCACGGTTGTGTCGGTGGGATTTGACACTTACATAGGAAGTTTGAGCTCAATCTGTACACGCGTTTTGGATTCTATGAAGTACACACACACATATATACGAAGTCTCAAAATATATAGTATAGAAGACTAAGAAGACTATATTGGTTGGTCAGAAACATGACATTTTTTTAATTGTTTTTAAAAATTTTAATATATATATATATATATATATTTTAATATTAATATCATGTTTTTTAAATTTAATTTATGTTTTTTTGAATTTTTTAATATTTATTTAATTTGTTTTAATTTAATTTAATTTAATTCTTTTTTATAATTTAAATTTTTTATTTTTTTTTATTTTTTAAATTTTAAATTGTTTTAATTAATTTTTTAATTGAATGTTTTGTTTTTCAATGAGTTAAATGTGCCTTTTTCTGGCGGAAACATTGACCCGATGAAATCCCCCCTTCCTAGGAACGACAGACAATGCATTCTTTGTTTTTCAATGAGTTAATTCATGGTACCCATCCTAAACTCCCCCGTTCCTAGGAACGACAGACGTTTTAATCAAGAGAAATTATGATACCCGTCCCTAAAAGAGGTATGATTTTTTTTTAACCTGCCCATGGCCATTGAGCAGCCCCTGACAGAGGTTGTCCACCCTTACGAGATGGTCAATAGACCCCGCAATGAGCGGACAGTCAATTAATCCCGCCGTGAACAGGGGGGGGGGGGAACCGCGGGACACAACGTACCGTGGGGGGGGGGGGTGCCTAAGCGGTACCCAAACCGAATAAAACAGTTTTTTCCACCCTGTGTCTGCAGTTCCCCCCCTGTCGTGAACTGACGAAATATGAATACGACAGAGAATATTGTTTGATCTAAAGCAACTGGCAGTCTAGCTATTGACAAAGAATTGTAGATCAACTGCGTCTGATCCATGACTTCCAATAAATCTCTCCGCATAGGAAAGCACTCAAAGTATTGTTCCCGTATAACATTGCGTTGAATTGTAAACAAACGCTCTTTTTGTAAACACTGCGGAAAAATAACGCTATTTATCTATCTATTAACCCCGAAGTGGAGAATGGGTGCTCAGAGCTTCTCCAAAACGCGACAACGACGGTGTCCGTGGGATTTTACCCTTAGATAGGAAGTTTGAGCTCAATCCGCGCAGCCGTTTCCGATTCTATGAAGTACCCCCACACACTCACATATATATATATATATATATACATATATATATACGGAAGTTTCAAAATATATATATAGATTACTCAGCTATGGCTCATTTTGAAACATTCCGTGTGATTCCAAGGCGTTTTACACCATTTCGGCTGCTAGAGCTATTCAAAATACGCACTGGGGCCTGTCAAAGTTTGCAGAATGCGAAACTTAGCATCCTAAAATGCGAACTGGGGCATGCTTGACTTGCGACTAAAAGACGCATATGGTGCGAATACTTTTGATATATTTGACATTTCATATCGCGTTAGGACAAGTAGAAATCGCCTCAATGAAATATTAGCAAAAATCAGCTGGTAAAGTGTGCTTTTGTAGCGAAAATAGCATTTTAAAAACAGACACTGGGAATATAACTACCAAATCTTACTGATCGGTTCGATATTTCGGTTCGATATTTCGAAGTCTGGCCGGCAAACATTGATCCAATGAATGGTTAGTATGGTTATATATAGCAACAACTATCGATGAACGCTCACACATTTATTATATCCTTGATAACGATAGAGATGCATACCATTTTCTGCAATGTCCTGTCCATTTGTTGTGAAATTGCAAGCGCGCACCGTGACATTGACGAATGCGCACTGTGTCCAAAACTGAATGCGAACCAGTTCTCACGGGGCAACTGAGGCCCCGTGCAAAATCACACTCGCCAATTGGACTATCCCGTACTATATCAACCTCAATCAGAACCTTCACTGCACGCTTTCATCCTATGAATTATGATACTGTGCTTTCATCCTATGAATTATGATACTGTGCTTTCATCCTATGAATTATGATACTGTGCTTTCATCCTATATATGAATTGCATTTTGATCCCTTCAGGTGCACAATTAGTATGGTCACAGTCATCATACGACTCAGAATATGACTCAGATAGCGGTGGTGGATCCAGCTCCAGCATGGGGTAGGTAATTTATTCATGATCCCAGTTTTCGATAATGAATATCACAGAAGATTGTACTTCCACCAACAACAGCTTTGTGAACAACTAACAAAATAAATATTGATTCTATTCCCGATAGATGGCGGACAAAGAGACTGCGCATGGCCGTATATAAAATGTACATCCTGTTGTTAAAGGACCTATTTAATTTAGTACGCTCCATTGAAAATAAAATTGATTATTTCATAATCAAGGTTTTATGTTCTTCGGAATCTACATCCTATGTATAGGGACAGGAGGGGAACTCGGAGGATGAGCTTGTTCATTGACAACAAACACTGTAGTTCAGATTCAATTGGGCTGTTTATTTTTATAAACATAAACAACCAATAATAACTTAAACAAAATATATTGTCAAGAAGGTGGAGGCCAATAACCGCCAAAAAGGCATACCATATACGTAAAACATCAAAATCCGACATTTGCACAACCATGGGCTGTTCTCAATCAACTGTTTTATTAAAATATGTGTAATTTTCACCGGGCACCACTTTGCATTTTTGCACGGAAATGAAACGCAATGTTCATTGTATTCCACCATGCTCTGTTGTGTCATACCTATGGAAGCGTATTAGTGACACCTAACATAAAATACTATCTCCTAATTAGGATCTCCTAATTAGGACTTATTATCTTATAATTTATTATCTCCTAATTAGGATATATTATCTCCTAATTAGGATATATTATCTCCTAATTAGGAGATATTATTGGGACTGAGTATCTCCTGATTTAGAGATAGTATCTCCTGATTGGGTGAAAGTATCTCCTAATTGGGAGATAGTATCTCCTAATTGGGAGATAGTATCTCCTAATTGGGAGATATGATCTCATAATTGGGAGATAGTATCTCTTAATTGGGAGATAGTATCAATGGGAGATAGTATCTCCTAATTGGGAGATATTATCTCCTAATTGGGACTTAGTATCTCCTAATTGGAACTTAGTATCTCCTAATTGGGACTTAGTATCTCATAATTGGGACTTAGTATCTCCTAATTGGGACTTAGTATCTCCTAATTCGGACTTTGTATCTCCTAATTGGGACTTTGTATCTCCTAATTGGGACTTAGTATATCCTAATTGGGACTAGTATCTCCTAATTGGGACTTAGTATCTCCTAATTGGATCTTAGAATCTCCTAATTGGGGCTTATTATCTCCTAATTGTGGCTTAGTATCTCCTAATTGGGGCTTAGTATCTCCTAATTGGGACTTAGTATCTCCTAATTGGATCTTAGTATCTCCTAATTGGATCTTAGTATCTCATAATTGGATCTTAGTATCTCCTAAATCTTAGTATCTCCTAATTGGATCTTAGTATCTCCTAATTGGGGCTTAGTATCTCCTAATTGGGGCTTAGTGTCTCCTAATTGGGACTTAGTATCTCCTAATTGGGACTTTAGGAGATAACAGATATAAATAACTCAACATGTTCCTGGTCATATTCATTTCGTCTCCAGATCACTCGGCGGACGGTCGCATCGCTCCGTTCGTTCTCATGCCTTTATCCCTTGTTTTCTAAATTAAAGTCTTAAAATGAGGGGTTAGGGAAAGGATCTATGTGCACTTTCGAGAATCCCAGAGTAAGCCACCCCATACCACAATCCGCCGCTGTCATTTTATTATATACTAGCAGATTAGCCCGCCACTGGCGTGGTTCGTCTCATGACTTTGTTCGAAAAAGCAATTGCAACAGCTTCCGATACACGTGTGGTGCACCTAAATCCGCCAGGTTTACCCGATTTGACCTTGAATTGATCACTTTCAAGGTCAAGGTCAGGTCGGGTCACAAATTAACCCGTCCATGACACTTCCCGTGGGTAGCAAGTTTGAGCTCAATCGGTTCGAGTCTATAAAGGACACACACATATATATCATTTGTGGGTACCCGTTTCAAGGTGAAGATCACCTCGGGCGGAAAAAGTGACCCGATGAAAATCTCCCCCGTTCCTAGGGAGCCCTAAATACGTAATAATCACACAACACGCTCATGTCTGGATACAGTCACGCTCACGCCCGGACCCAGACGTAAGAATCACATTACACGTATACGCTCTTTATCAACGACACTGTGGATACGAACGCTCTTTAACTATCAACGTGATTAACTCCGCAGTGCCGTTTTTGTGACTGGGAGAGAAGAACGGGTGCTCGGAGCTTCTCCAAAAGGCCGCGACGACCATTCGCATGGGGTTTTACCCTTAGATGTGAAGTTTGAGCTCTATCGGTCCAGCCGTTTTCGAGTCTATAAAGGACAAACACATATACGGAAGTCTCAAAATATATTGTAGACTAGCAGGTTAGCCCGCCACTGGCGGCATTCGTCCCATGACTGTTCGAAAAAGCAATTGCAACAGCTTCCGAGACACTTGTGCTGCATTTGCACCAAATTTCGTCGAAATCAGCAAGTTTTACCCGATTTGACCTTGAATTGACCAGTTTGAATGGGTGATATTTTATACCGCATTCTGTAAAATCGAATTTTTGAGGGATCGGAAGGGTCTAGGACTCCAATAATTGCATATTGCATTGCTCCAATGATCAGTTAATATACAGAATACAGAATAAAGTCACATTTCTCAACTAGTTCCAAACAGCATAAACTGATCTAGAAGATATAAGTGAAAAAAAACGTCATATTTTCAACTTCCGGCGGCCATTTTGGCGGCCATCTTGGATGATCGGTTTCTGTTTTGCCCTATAAAAATGTCATTGTGTCTTAGCTTCGCGAAAATATATACATTTGTATACATTTTACTAGAGTTTCCCGCTATAATTTGCATTAAACTGACTTAGGGCCTAGTCTGAAAAACGGCGGCCATTATGGCGGCCATTTTGTCTGGGGTCTACACGGCCACTTTTCTTGTTAACATTGCTTGAAAGTTGAAGGACATAACAAGGAACAAAATGAGTGGGGTAAATTTAAGTCCCGGGGGTGCAAGGGTATCCCCATTAGCCCCCGGACTAACCGTTGAATGTGAATAATCCTGCAATTATATTATTTGGTTTTCTTCTAGTGCGGCGGATAAATGAAAAATCGTGCATTTCATGGTAAAAGCGCCAAATTTGGAATATATCTACAACACATGAATATAAGTCAATTAGGATATCATGCCAAGCTGGAAAATGGCCCTGGTTGCCATGGCAACCATTTTGGTAAAAATGTATGTTTTTTCTATTAAAGTTATCCATTATGCATTGCTGTGGCCCAGTAACTGCACCGAAAACTGCCCACTTTGTATCAATTTGAGTTGGACATGTACCAGGCTGTATACCTGTTGACAATTTTATCTTTTAGACGTGGGTAAATTCAAAATGGCGGATAAAATGGCTGCCATTTTTTTTCGAAAATTGCCGTTATGTGTTCTGCGTATGCCTATGGTGGTGGAATTTGTGTACATTTTTATATTTCAAACATAAACTTTGGCTAGACAAAACACTAGTCAGTGTCTCTGATACATATGGCACTTTGAAGCAAACCAAAATAATATATCCAAAATAATATAACTTGGTCGAGACCCACGCATACATCGGCGATATAAAACATATCAGCCATGTTAGATCATAAATGTTTTACCAGACTTCGTGACATGACAATTTATTAATGGTTATACTCGTCGATCGCGAATAAAATGCGATTATCCCGCGACATGCACGAGTTGTGGTTTGAGTATGCCTCTGGGGTATACAACTATTATGAACGTTGTAAACAAATATAAATATACGAACCCGTGGATATAATTATGCGTCGACATACACTGTAATTTATGTCCATGAGAAGAAATTGAGATAAGAAACCGCTCGAGCGGTTCAAGGATAAAAACATTAATTCAACTTAAGTGATTTGCATATACACTCGTGATTCGTGTCGTATCTTGACAATTTATACCATTACAACCCTATGATACATACATGTAGTAGTTGACCAATAATTATTCTAAGTCAGGCGGTGCCAATTTATGGAAGAGGTTATTAACCTTGCAACGCGAAAGTGGCAGAGTTGTTGAGAGTAGTACGTGTTACTATGAAAACCTTGTTGGCCTGTCAACTCAAGAAAACAAGAATGCCAATTCAAATGTTTAACTTTTACATATTAAAATTTGAGTGATAAATGTGATAGTCTCAAAATGAGATACCCGATTCATATATATGATTGATAGAAATTAGTATTACTCTTTGTGTGAGCTGAGCATTTGTTTATATATTGGTAACAACTTAGACCCAGATAACTACCGCAAACTTACACTTCTCAGCTGTTTCGCGAAATTATTTACCAGCATAATTAGTGAGCGAATAGACTCTTTTGTAGAAACAAATAGTATACAGTCGGAGGCGCAGGTCGGATTTCGAAAAGGCTATTCTACAATAGACCATACGTTTGCACTTCATGCGTCAACGCACTTACTTAAAGCTAATAAGAAAAAATCTTTACTGTGCATTCGTCGACTTTTCAAAGGCATTTGATACGGTGTGGAGAGCAGTGTTCGCGCTGTCGGTAGCCAAATTAGCCAATGGCTAATCTTTTTCGAATTTGGCTAATAAAAATTTCATTTAGCTAAACTTTTGGCTAAACTTTTTTTGACCCCAAATGGAGACTGAAAGCATGAATTTTTGGCAAGTGGGTTTTCAATTCTGTGATGTGAAAACATCGTAAGTGGGAATATATCGCCGACTATACAAAGGGAAACCCGATCGCGGACAGTACAAAGGGAAACCCGTCACTCTTGCACGAAACAGCCAAAAAAATCATTATTTTACATTTAATCCGCTAATCCCCCATTGTCTGTCTGGTCACTCACGGGACTCCTGCACAATGCATGTTTATGATGACATTGTATTTATGACGGTCAAGGTTTATGAGCACCAAGTGTAAGACAATGGCTGCGGACACACGTACCACAGTAGCGATGGCATAGTAGGTGTGACAATTAATTATGGTAGAGTTTGGTGACAATTGGTCAACATAATTTCTATGCCATAGGGAGTCGTGTCGCGCGCCGCATATTCGCACAGTGAGTCGACTGACCAATTAACCCATTGAGTTTCACCATGGTTGATCTCTACTCATTTAGACCATGGGATGAAAATCCTAGGACGCTTAGAAAAAAGTTTGTCTGCAACTTTTAGGGTACTACAAGAACTTTATATTTTCATAGCAAGATTGTTTTCTTGTAACAGATTGTAAAATGTTCTGGTTTCGGGAGTTGCACATTCGCGAGAAAAACATGTTTTTGTTAGCCGTTTTCGTGTACATTCTTACAAAAATATTTAAAAAAATCCTGTTTATTATTACAAGTTAATTCAGACAATTTGGTGATTATACTAAATGGAATATGACGAAATCTTTCAATAAACACGAAAAGCACAAACAGAACGGCATATTGACGCCCAGAATGACATTTTGAATATTAAATTCCCCCGAATGGCGCCTGACGTTCGATGAAATAGTGTTACTGTTCTTGACGTTACATGCATTCCACCGGCGAATAGTGTTATTCCTCTGGGCGTCACGTGTATTTAACGGAATATCTACGCTGAAATTGCATCGACTTGAGGGTCAGTAAATGTTTTGGTATAAAGATGAAATTAATAAAAACAAAATTATGTTTGGATATACCATTTTAACTAACATTGTGGTGCATTATTTCGCTCATAAAATAATAAAGGCCAATAGGCCCTATATATAGTACCGGGTACGTGTTCTCAAGATCCGCGGCCTTGACTTCGATCATATATACAGTTCAACTGAACAAATGGTATAGTTTTACAATTTTGACGGCGCAAAAATTTATCGGGACACATTTTGTCGCCATGCATATAGCCTTAGACCCAGACAATCATACTATTCAAGTTTATTTTAAATTATAAGGTGAAAATGCATGTGCAGATGTTCCGTTGAGAACTTGAGTGCTACATGTATACTCGTGTCCGATATCGTGACTACCGTGCGCTCGCCACAGGACATGGTCGTATATTTAGTAGATTATAGCTACATGTGTAGACTTATCTCAAACGCCAAATACATGCATGCACATAACGGCCTTGTGGAACAAATCATATACAGGTTATATGGGCTTGTCGGAATTATTAATGCCCGTCATAATAGTCACTGAAAAATCGTGCGATATGTCCAACATTGTTCACGAAATAATAAAAAACAAGCATATATATAACAAGATATATAAATGCATCGATATGGACGTCACTATAAAGTGTGTTTATTTAGTTCACCTTAGAATTACATACTAATACATCTCCCTTGACCTCGAGATATCAAACATTCCCAAACTCTTTAAAACTTAATAATTTTGTGTATCTTTATTTCCATTTAAAACAAAACAACTTTCAAACTGATTGGTCAATATTCGAATCCATTTTCTGGCTGAAATGTCAAATTACTTCTGTTGGTTCGGGTATGCATGGAATGTCCAACGTTGAACATTTTGACCAAAGTTAGGACCACCCGGTCGCCACGCTCATGCATCCAGTGCCTCAACTTGTTTTAAAATTTCGCCAGGTAATACCCCGCCATTATAATTCGCGACTTGCATTTATGATCCAATAAACAGTCAAATTCAAATATCGTATACTTTGTTTTATATGCATGAGGTCATTCCATGAAGAGTTATATTATTATAGCATGTTTTGTAATAACTTTTCATGCGCGGTATATATATCATCATCATGATGTAGTCAACCACGTGTAACTGCTATATTTCGGTATAGTGGACAAGATATTACATGTGCATAAACTTGCACGAACTGTTCAGTATATAAATAACTTAGTAAAAATAAATAAACAAAAATAGAAAACATGGAATTTCCAGAATTGTTGTTATCTGCACGCCAATATATAGAGGCTTATTTGACTCGGACACATGCCCTCCAAAGTTGTACTGAACTAGAACCTATCATTTTCGTCCCCGTAAAAACGGTACATAACAGCATGCATGGACATATTCCTTAAACTTTTCACATCGTGGACTGCATTGTATATACGCATATTTAAACACCTCGCATATTTAAGTAAAGGGGAAAATTGCAAGTAGAGATCTACAAAACTAGTTAGTTGAAAATTATCACATGAACGAATTAATAGCTTAAATTCATATGATATTTGATTGTAAAAGATAATTAACGGAAAACATAACGATAAATACGAACCCATCGTGCTTGAAAAGTTCAACTTATAGAGGCCTATATAGACTTATGCACACCAGACACTAAATGATTTGGTCGGCTGGCACTCTGTATCTGGTAAATATTCGGAAAGATATTATGGATTAATATAATGTCTGCCCTATCTCTGAAAAACAGTGCCATTGTTGGTGGAATAGAATAAAGAGAAAGTGCCGCGTGAAGTAAAAATAGTTTCCCGTTAAGACCTGGCGTAATACTAATTTTCCGGACAATCGCGCGTTTGGTTTCGCTTCCGATTCCAGAAATTCATTTTAATCGGAATGGCACGTGTAATTGATGTAATTATTGTTGTGACTTTAATCTGTTTCTTGATTTGAAACTGTATCGGGTTTATGTATTGTATAACTTCCTGGTATAGTGTTGATTGTTTTTGGAGGAATCCATTTACAATGATTGCATATTTATCGACCTTTGATATTATTGACAGAATGCGTCTAAATAACGGAATATCATGATGGAACGAACCGCGTGCACCAGCGGTATATTTTTCAGATAAACTTTTGCTCTGTATTCGAAAATGTGCAACTCCCGAGGCCAGAACATTTGCGAAATATGTTTATTGACACGTAACCTTCCAACATTTACCAAAATTATGTAGTACCTCAAAAGTTGCAGAGCAATGACAGCTTAGGATTTTCATCCCATGGTCTAATTACGTTTAACCACATTATAAATCTCTACGATACATAAAATTGCACGACCGATCGTCCAGAATTGTCTTGTGTGTTAGCATTAAAAATATAACATTGCGTGTTGAGTAACGATCAACAGCGACAAGACAGTCGGTTTGATAAATCATTGAGATGTCGATCTCGACGCTGATAGAGCTTGGAAAAGAATCATTGTGTGAATGTGCGGCGGACGACATGTCTCGCTATGGCACAGGAATATGACGACCAATTGTCACCAAAATTGCACCATAATTAATTGTCACACCTACTATGCCATCGCTACTGTGATACGTGTGTCCGCATCCAATAGCTTAATCAGCCAAATGTGAATCACGACAGATATTTTGTGGCTATTTGTCGTCAATACCGATACATTCAAAATAATATGCATGCTTTTATGACAGATTGTAATTTGATAATGGCGTAACAATATTAAGTTATTAGTTTCCAGATGTCACTTAAATATTTTCGCAAGGATAATTAATATTTAATGATTTAAAAAAAGATATTGATATAAAACAAAAAATTAATGACATTAAGAAGGACAATCCCGGGTTAACCCCCCCCCCAAATCACTCTTTCACATAAAGATTAATAAATTTTTAATAAATGATATATATAAAAATATTTCTAGTTCATCAAAATTAGTTAAATTATTGTGTATTTTACCTGTGTCTGTTAGATTTGACGTTTTAGTCATTAATTGTGAACCGACCAGAAAACGATGATTTAATTTGGCCATAGTTTTTTTTAATTTGGCTAAAAAACATTTGGCTAAAGTTTTTTTCAATTAGCTAATAAAATTTTCATTTGGCTAAACTTTTTTTCGGTCCAGCGCGAACACTGGTGGAGAGTAGGACTTTGGTCAAAACTCCTTAACTACAGAATTAGCGGTAAAATACTGACAGTGATAAAAGCTTTATATCACGACCTTAAGCTATTTGTTCGCCTCAATGAAGACGAATCAGACTATTTCTACAGTAATGTTGGCCTAAACAGGGAGACAACCTCTCACCTCTGCTTTTTGCCATTTACATCAACGACATTGAACAATGCCTTAACTCACAAACAAATTGTGGCATCAGCTTAGATAAATTCTGTGGAATTGATACCCGTATATTACTGAAGATAATGTTACTTATCTACGCCGACGACACTGTATTACTTTCTGATACACACAAAGGCCTACAGCGAGCATTAAACTCCTTCTCAGATTACTGCAACATATGGAAATTGAAAATAAACACGACAAAAACTAAAGTCGTCGTTTTCGGCCCGAAACCCAGAAAGAAAAAAACGACACTAGGTTTCATACTAGATAATCTTCCAATTGAGATAGTTAATAGTTATAAATATCTGGGGACAGTTTTCCACAAAAAAGGTACGTTCGTAGCGGAATGAAATCTGAGATGTCAGGCAGCTAAGCCTAAAACTGCAATTTATGCACTTCTGAACAAATCACGCTGTCACAAACTCACAATTGAATCAATTCTTGAGATATATGAGAAAAGCATCATACCAATAATGACTTACGGGGCTGAATTATGGGGACATGAAAATATGAGGTGTTTCGAAAAACTAGAATGCTGGTTCCTGAAATTTACACTTAATATGAAGAAGTCTACACCATCCGTTTTTATATATGGGAAACTAGGAATGTACCCAATTACAGTTAGGATCAAAACCGCTACCTCGGTTATTGGGCAAAAGTTATCTCAATGCCTACCCATAGGACCCCACTTATGCTATATTATGTTATGTATACTTTGTATTGGAAAAATGTTTTTAATAATCCATGGATAAGAGGAATACATGACTCCCTTAATAAAATTGGTATGAGTAATGTTTGGCACAACCAGAAAGTATCGAGTATAGACCGATTTAACCGGACCGTTGAGCAAAGATTACGTGACTGTTATCTTCAAAGTTGGTGGTCAACAATATCCACATCGAGTAAATATGCATTTTATAGAATTATTAAAACACACTTCGAACGTGAACAATTTCTCTCTATATGTGATAATACAACTGTGAATAATATCATTCGATTTCGGACAAGAAATCACAAACTACCAATTGAACAAGGTGCTTGGCTAAATACTGACTATTCAACCAGAGTATGTACACTTTGTACCAAAGAACTAGGCGATGAGTATCACGTTATCCTGAAGTGTACAAAATTAAATGAACTCAGATCGACCTATTTGAAACCATATTTCTATTGAAGATCGAATGCACACAAACTCTCGGAACTCTTTAATACTAGAAATAGAAAGACTATTAGGAATCTGTCAACTTTCACAAGGAAAGTCCAGGATATTTTCGGCAAGTCCACTTGAGGCTAAAACACTGTTATTCCATGAACTTACCAAATATATAATAATGCACTCATGTATTCCTCATGTGAAATTTATTGTTATTATATGCCATATTTGAATATCTTGATGTCATAATATCTGTTATTTAATCCTTTTCTGTAACGTTTCTGTTTATATCCACATATCGATGAACAGAATAAAATGAATCTGAATCTGAATCTGATACAGCACGTAAATAGTGTACGATAAGCAAAACGCTCAACACCGTGGCATTTTTTTTGGGAGAGTGATTCATGGTGACCTATTCAACACCGAAATCTTCGTGAGTGATCAGCGAGTGTTATAACTTAATAAAATAGTTAATTCTTCCACCATTAGAAATGACATACAAAGAATGGATCAAACAATACATGATGCAATACATACATAAAAGACAATAGACAAAAGTGTGTGTGCATCCGATTACGGACAAGATAGCCCATCCGTTGATCGCCCACTGCTACTGAGTTCGGCTCTTAGAGTCAAACTCAGTAACCCTGGTTATACGATGGCAGCGCCCAATGACATGAGCTATAGTTCTGAATCAGCTATGTTCAGATGCTAAATAATGGAAAAGACAGTGTATAACGTTTCCAAGTATCCATTGATCCAGGCCATTCTTGGATAAACTGGTCAATTAATCTCTGTTTAATGGTTTAGATTTCTTTGAGATGGCTATTTTTCCTTGGTTCAACCACCAGTGGGACATGCTTGTGTCATTCAGGATACATGATACTGCCTCGATCCATGCAAAGTATGAGGGTAATTAATATCTGAGTCGATACGCCAGTATAATAAACATACAAGTTTGACGCCAACGTTCCCCATCAACTTACCCCAATATTGTATAATCCGAATCTTAATATTTATTGTTACAGGGTACATGCCAAGCTCTCAATATACCATATAGTTCGATGTTGATGGTTTTAATTTGAGAAGCATTTTACAACATTTAAGGTGGACACGTTCGATGATAGAGTTGTCTCCAATACACCACACCTCACATCCATACAAGAATACTGGCAAGACAATAATGTCAAACAATCGTAAATGGTTAATGACCGATAATCTTTTAGACCATCCCATTTTTAGTCACGTCATACATAACTCTGGTGGTTTTCGTAGCTATTTCACGCTTGCCTGTACAAAGGAGCCATTTCTGGTGAGTTTTATGTCCAAGTAAGTGTCTAGCTCATCTTTATATGTAAAGCCGATATTTTTTATTTAGGTTGCCTTCCTCTACCAAATACCATTACCTTGGTTTTATGTATGTTAACACTAAGCTTCCATATATCGCAATAGTCTTCAAAGCAACATAGTGCATCAAGCAAACCCTCTTTCGTTTCTGACATTATTACTGTATCATATGCGTATAGTAAAGCAAAACGTTTCAGGTAAGTATTCAGTTTTGTTTGGAGCTCTGTGGTTAATGATTGCATTCGACTCAACCCTGAGCTAGCTAGGAAGTCTGTTAAATCATTGACATATATGCCAAAGAGGAAAGGTGAGAAGTTCACTCCGTGTTTTAGGCCAATAAGTGATGGGAATGATTGTGAGGATCGACCATCATGACTCATTTTGCTTTCACATTTTTATACAATTTTTTATAACCCTAGTATTTTCCATTTATGCTGTTAATGGCAAGTTAACGGTATGGTGCAAACAACATGTCAATTGTAACCAGAGCTCACAGTGGTGTCTTCCCGGTGTTGAGTATTTGTAAGACTTCCAGCTCTCCGACATGGCGTGAGTAAGGTTAAACTATAGTATACAGGGGTCATTGTTCTGACCGGAGGGTGCTCCATATTCTCATGGGAAAAGCCAACTCTAGGTGAATAACTTCGTTGTTATTGATCTCGAGTCGCTAATCTCGCAAACATGGGGGCTATTCTCGTAAACATGGGAGTGTGCCTCGTAAACATGGCAATGTGGGAAGCGGTGTATTGACTTCTCCGGACATTGACCCCTTGTCATATATATTCTGGACAGAGCTTACAGAGGAAAACTCTCGATTCGAACGTATTAAGGAGAAGTCATGTTATTATATTTTTCTCCGTGGCCACCTGATTGTGTGCACTTATATATCATTGTATAATAAATTTCATCAACGTGTTTCCAAGAATTCCAACTTAATGGTTAGAACCTGTGGGACCAGTAGCACGAGAGAGTGGTACATATTTTGCTTATCACACACCATTTACGTACTGTACAACAGGTTATGTAACAATATGATTGATATAACGAACAACATATGTCATACATGTAGAATTACCAACCTGAATACTTGTCATCTTTTAATGAGCTTTTTAATTATGTGCAACCTCAATTTGACCACTGTGTTTCAAAAATTGTATTGTCCATTATTTGGGAATTTGACCAAGCCTTGTTTCTGAAAACAATGGAACCTTACCAGTAGTTCATTATATTGGCCCGAGTATTTGGGTTGTAATAACATACCGGTACTTGGTCACAATATATACGTGATGCATGACCAACGATACATACACTGAATAAGTGTTCTCAAATGAACACGACCTGAATTATCAACACCAACATGATTTAATTGGAGATGGAGTTCACGTTAAACTACAATGCAGTTGTTGAATAGTTAGCTACATGAGTCAAATACACAGAATAAACATGTATACTTGAGAGAACATTGCCCATCTTCAGAAATTATTTGATTTCTTGCATCGCGATACACACGATACGATACGGTTATCGTTTGAAAGTGTATTGAATTCACGATGAATCGATGCAGCCCTTAGGTAGCCCCCTTTGCGATCGTGTAGGAAAATATATGGTATACTGTTTATTAACGGTAACGGACGCGTATGTATAGTCGGCGTATAGCCTAAGGGGCATTGCAATAGGGGACAGCGGAGGGCGTAAAAGGCCACAGTTGTTTAAGTATTGGTTGAGAGATAATTATAGAATGATCGTTTGGTCTATTTTAGCCCGACTGGTTTAACAGGTCTCAGTGAACCACAAATCGATTTATAATAGTCCGATCAATCTAAAATTGACCGATCGGTCTTCCTGGCACAGTGCTCACTGTTGTACAAGAGGGAACTCCAAATTTCTTGACTATTGATATTGTATTTTGAATATTCTCAGTAAATAATTATTCCGTGTCTTTCAAAAGAAATCAGAATTATAATGTTTTTTAAACACAGGGGCATGTAACGCGCTCAGCTGCCCACTTGTCACCGCCCCCTCTACACCCACTCTATACAAATGCCTGCTTTACGTTTGTGATTTATCGCAAAGTAGTTTCCGATTTATCAGTCTATTATAGATTGATTGGTGGTTCACCCATAATTCTTTAAGATGTTTTATTCATAATGTTTACTTTAATATCATTACACACAAATTAAGAAGTTTGGACGATTATTTTAGGCATTCAGACAAATTTTACTCCACGTGCAGGGAACAGGTCATGGAAATCCTGAAATCGAGATATTAAACCCTGAATTAAGTACAAAAACACGATCGAGGTTCAATACTAATAAAAGTAATATAATGCATATTATTTCAGGTAACTGATAACATTTGGAATCTAACATGCCACATCATTCATTTTGCCGTCGGACATTTTTCCTAATTTCGAGGGATTGGTACCTGTGCAAATTATCCACATAATTCCTAGATACCTGATCATTGATCAATCCTGGTCAACAAAACAATGCTAAACACCTCATGTCACTGTTATAATGATATTCTCTGAATCTCATTACTGTTCTTTTCTATATAAGTGCTGATTCCTCAATATGGATATATGTTTATCCCTTTAATATATAGATGAATGTAAGTGAACAATGGTAATACCTGGTCAAATACAATAGTTCACAGTAATGACAACTACATTCACAAACTAAAAACATCTATTGAAATGTGAATAAACCTCTCTCTTCCATGAGTATTCAATGTCATTTAAAATTACCAGAGCCTCACATGTGTTTCACAAAACAATTCTCAAGCTCGGTGCCAAAGATAAAGGATATTTTTATGTGTATATGTCCATATGCATGTATATAGGTACATACATATGTATGTGTGTGTGTACATATATGCATATTTATAAGAATGTGTCTTAATGAGTACATATTTATATGCATATTTATAAGAATGTGTCTTAATGAGTACATGTATGTTACCTACACTAACAAAAAAAAAAATTAAAAATTTCATCGTAGTATTACGACAGAAACTGTTGGCAGCAATTGGACCATCAGTAACTGTTGTAAAATTGCGATATCAACGTGATCTGACATTTACAAATTTGATCGTATATTTACAAAATGATCGTAATATTATGACAGAAAAACCATCGTAAAATATCAACGTAATCTGACATTTACAAATTTGATCGTATATTTACAAAATGATCGTAATATTATGACAGAAAAACCATCGTAAAATTACAACATCATCGTAATGTGAATTTAAGGTTTAATCGTAAAATTACATGGCCAACATAATCTTAAGCTGGGAACCTGGTGTGAATTAATCTGTGGTGGGGTCTCAAGCAATCTACCCCTACACATTATAAACAAATGCCAGTAAATGACATAATTTGCTCGAGGATGGATGTGATCCATCGAACCACAGAAAAATTCAACCAGGTCCACAGGTGCTAAATGTCTGCATTATACATCTACAATTATAGATAAAAATGATAAATCAATGTCCAACACCTACTGTCATGAAATCGACATTTCTCGATAACCATAGTATATTATACAAAGATAGAATATCAAAATGGTAATAATAATGAATTAAAACTTCAAGCATATATTCCGACCCTAAATTTAACACTCCTTGGTGTAAACCATGTGTGGCTTAACAGTAATGATATTTGTACATTTCAAAGAACGTTGATATATATTTTCCTATGCATATTTATGATAATATGCTTGTGCACAAGAAAACCCATGTGTCTTGAAATGTGCATTGTGCAATAACTATTTGTAGGTGTACTATGCTTCAGGGCACTAAATATACTTATATTATAATGCAAATTTGTACTTACAAGTACCCCTGGAATCCAAATAGAGGATGGAATTACTCTTGTTAAACTGCAAGCTTCTTTTCTTTTTTCATATAATGAAAAAAGTAATTAATTTTTAGACACCATTAGAATCTGTCCCATTTTGGAAGAAAGACTCCGCAAAGTTTGGAGTGCCTGAAGTCTGTCTGCCATCTGGCATTGATTACAAGTGGAAAGAACAATGAATTAAAACTTCTGGCATACATCCCGACCCTATATTTAACACACTTTGGTGAAAACCATGTGTGGCTTAAAACTAACGAAATTTATACATTTTAGGGAATGTTGAAATGTATATTCCTGCATGTTGAAATGTATATTCCTACATTTACTTATGACAATATGCCGTCTATAAGAAAACCTATGTGTCCTTGCAATGTGCGTTGTGCAATAACTATTTGTAGGTGTGCTTAAAACTAATGAAATATGTACATCTTAAGGAATGTTGAAATGAATATTCCTGCATATTGAAATGTATATTCCTGCATCTACTTATGACAATATGCCTGTCTATAAGAAAACCTATGTGACCTTGCAATGTGCGTTGTACAGTAACTATTTGTAGGTATGCTATATGCTCAAGAGCACTAAATATACTTATACTAAAAATATGTAAATATGCACTTGCAGGTACCCCTGGGATCCAAATAGACATATGTCTATTCTTATTAAACTGCAAGCTTCTTTTCATGTCTCATATAATGAAAAAGCAACTAAATTTTAGAAACCATTAGAATTTGTCCCATTTTGGAAGAAAGACTCAAAGTTTGGTGTGCCCGATGTCTGTCTGCCATCTGGCATGAATCAAACTAAAAGTGGAAAGACCTATGAACTAAAACTTCAATCATATATTCCGACCCTAAATTTAACACACTTTGGTGAAAACCATGCGTGGCTTAAAAGTAATGAAATTTGTACATTTTAAGGAATGTTGAAATATTTATTCCTACATATACTTTTTAATATGATAATATGCTTGTGTACAAGAAAACCTATGTGCCCTTGCAATGTGCATTTTGCAATAACTATTTGTAGGTGTACTATATGATAAAGAGCGCTAAATATACTTACACTAAAATGCAAATTTGAAATTACAAGTACTCCCGGAATAGACATATGTCCACTCTGATTAAACTGCATGCTTCTTTTTATTTTTCATATAATGAAAAAAGCAATTAAGTTTTAGAAACATTAGAATTTGTCCCGCCTCGGAAGAAAGTCTCAGCAAAGTTTAGTGTGTCTGAGGTCTGAAGAAATGAGTCAACCTCAAATCTACTGAACATCAAACTATTATATCTGAATTTATAACTTATATAATCTGTTTTTGCTGGTACATGTAGGTATACGCAATTACCAATGGCATAGTATGTATTATTTATATTAACTTCACACACACTGATTATTAGTCTCTTACAATTGAATTTATATTTTATTTCATATGTCCAGTTGGTAGATACACACAACTGCCAAAGGGATATTATATATTACTCATATACGCATGGATAACTGCCAAAGCCGGATCAGTCTTGTCGTTGTATCTATTGACAATCGCATATTCCAAGGTAAATGAAAGGTGGAGATCAGATAATTACACATTATACTAAATAAATAAAGTTAACCATCAGGTGTGATCCGACTTTGGTAGGTGTTCATGTCTTGCATTTGGAGTTCCTGACAGCATAATTTAAGTATCTTTTTATTATATATCAGGAGAAAACCGATACCAGGGGACTTTCAATTGAAATTTATTCAGCCAGAAGACAGCCCAAATGCTGAAAATTATCAATTTAAAAAAAAAAATAAAAAAAAAAAAAAATAACAATAATAATAATAAATAAATAAATTTAAAATTAAATATGAAAATTAACTAAATAACAAAACAAATGTATAAATAACAAGAATAAATAAAAACATATCTATTTTCTGGCTGTTGACTGGTGACGGTTTATCTCCTGTTTTCCTCAATTTTGCTTAGAGTACATCACTAATTTCAAATTTGATTGGGCAGGAGGAGCACTATCTCCATCTGCCACCTATCTTGAGACACCCCAGACTAATTTTAGGAAGTAGATTCATCCTTGCATCTGGACATAGGTGAAGGTATATTCATGCTTTTGCATACTTGGACTTGCACTACTTGGACTACATGTTCATGGTTTTCATGTCACACAGACAATATGAATTCCACAAAATACTCAAATAGCTGATTGCTAAATGGAGGATTTGGTTCGCATCCTGAGAGATGTTTATTATATTACCTTCATCTTGCATTCAATGGGATATTAGATGGATACCACTTTAGTTTTTATTGAGAATTTAATAGTATAATAGTAAATATAATTTATCCATTACTCACAGGCTACTAGTAGTATAGTTAAAGATGTACTCAGGGATCCAAATTAACTCTAAATTGCCTTAGACTGCTACACAGAAGGGGCGACGCTCTATTCATTCCCACATATAAGGTCTATTGTTTGAGTGTCAGAAATAGTCATAAGCTTGAATATTAACTTACCAAATGAAATATTCTAAATACAACAGGCTCTGACTTATCATTTACTTGACTACTATGCAGTACCTTACCAGTCACATACATATGACACAACTCCATCAAATGTCAATTACATTATTTACTCTTTCACATATCCCTTGAGATTTCATTTTGACCCATGTTCTAGGATACTAAAATAATAATTCAGACCTATTACTGAATATAATATGGCAAGTTGATCACTTGGAATTCTGAATACATCTTTACCATCTATAAGAGCACAAATGTGGCCCTGAGTGATCGACGAACTTACCAGTGACTAACTTCACTTCATTGATCATCGTAAATGTATTATTGTATATATTAATATAATTATAGTGGTAAATGGATCCCGAGACCTGAAAGTTTTCTGAAAAACATAATATTGACAGTCCAAACATATATTCTATATGAAAATACCATTTCTATGCTGGTTATTTCAGACAATCCAGTCACATATATGTGGTTTATATAATAACGACCAAATTCATTAAAAAAAATAAATAAATAAATAAAAACAAATAAAATAAAATAATAATAATAATAATATTTCAGTACTTTCAAGAAAACTTTGAGGTCTCCTGACCCTTCCCCCACTATTAAATTTTAATCTTGCTTCATTCATTCAATCCTATCTCTCACTCCTCAATCAATCACAAAATCAATACTGACATCAGCTGATTGGCAAAGATTGATTGACCTGCAGCTGACTACAAGTCACAACACCCCCGCGACAAAGTCACCACGCCAACAATTTCCACTGCATACTGTATTCATCCATTTTCTATCGCACAGAAACCTACAAATTTTAAGTCACTTTGGGCTCTCTAACATATACTTGCTACAGAGGCACACACTTGCGTCACATGTAATATGTGTGAGGTCAGCAATAAACATTACTTAATATCCAGGCCTGAATTACTTACTCGACCTGAACTTTTTTAACATTTCAAAGAAATCCAACAATGGTCCAGCACTCGTGAACTTTGAAATCACGTGGTAAAAGTCACAACAAATTAACGCTGACAGTAGGATCTTGCCACACTACCAACTTTCAGACATGTAAGATAGAGTTTTTCCCCTTGGTACGGTATAGTGATCGAAAGCAAGCTGCAAACATAGTTCAGTCCCCTCGCCACGTGAGCTTGGATCGAAAGATCATCAGCACATCAATTAGTACTGATCGACAAGTTTGTCTTCAACGTTTGTCTATGCGTTTGAAGCATGGCATATGCTGAAATACCTAGTAATACTTTTTGCAAAACATTAAATCTAATATGTGAGTGTAATTCGGCACTCTATACCAAGGCCAAGGTCGTTGGCACAGTGGTTGTGGCATGATCACTCTTTCAGCCAATTTAACAGCCGAGTAGACAAAACTACGGGAGCCCAGAAGCACAAACAAACACTAGCCTCGTCAAAATGGAATGCTCATGAAAAATTATCTTCGCGGTCTGAACTAACGTATGCTTTGCGGACAAGTCCGGGTAGGCCTATGCATATTAATGTATTCTGCCATACTCGGCCGCCTCTGTACATCGCATTTTATATATCAATGGCTCAGCATATGAAGCTCAATTATAGGCCTCGATCTTTCAAAATACGAGACCCAAAGCGACACAATAACTTTCTCCTTCCCGTTCCAAAACGAAATACTCGACCCGGTCTATGCATACTTCACATGTTATTGATACATCTTCACCTCATAATTCACACCATTATTATGTACAGTTATTATTCTCATGTTTCTCTCATGTTTGTTCATGTTTTCATCATGTTTTCTATCAACAATAGGCCGATACTGATATCCGACAATCACATTTTCCACTTTGCGCTGTCATCCTCCCATCCGCTCCAACACGACATATTTAAATATTTGTATCCAATGTACGCCAGTCTCGCTCCGGTGCCGCCGAAACTGTTCCTTTTTCCAACCTAAATGGGAATATCGCCACTGCAGCACCGCATCGCGACTGGCGTATTCAATTCAGGGAGGCTTTCTACTCGCCACTCACCATTAAGTACGAAAACCCATAGAATTTATAAGATACCTCAAGGATTAAGAATAAATCTCCCTCTAATTCTTCTGGTCATATCAATGCTTTTGTTATGCTCCGGATCGGTACACAGCAACCCAGGGCCCAGCCCAAGCCATAAAACTGTACACGAAGGCAACACATTAACAGTATTCCATTATAATGTACGGAGCATAAGACATAAACTGGAAAAGATAGCCGATATGATAAATGACTTCGATATCCTATGTTTCACCGAAACTCACCTTGACCCCTCTTACCCCTCCGATAGACTAGAGATTGATAATTTCAGTCCCCCTATCCGACTTGATCGAGATTCCTACGGCGGTGGACTATGCGTATACGTCTCCTCTCATCTGGTCTTCAAAAGGAGAAACGATTTAGAAACCGATACTTCTTCAATGCTCTGGTTTGACATTGTCTCAAAATCACAACATATTTTGCTATGCTTATCGTATCGATCAGATCAATATTGCCGATCGAACTATTGGGATCTGCTAGATTTGTCCATATCTAAGGCACTAGATGTCTCCCAAAATATAATTCTACTTGGAGATTTTAACTCCAATCTACTATGCCCCACTTCCAAACTCAAAAATATTATTGATTTCTATACACTTAAGGACGTAATAAAAACCCCAACTAGAGTTACCACTAGAACCAGCACCCTACTCGATCCTATAATCGTGAGTAATAACTTGAGTGTCCGGGACGCTGACGTTCTAAATCTTGAATTGTCTGATCATTACGCTGTTTACGCGACAATTTCATTTGATCAATTGCATGCGACCTCTTTCACAAGAACTATCTGGAACTATAAAAATGCAGATTTTCAAAAAGCGAATATCTTAATAAATGAGAGCAAATGGCATGAATTGCTGCAACCAGTAAATGACATAAACGATGCAGTAAGCTTATTTACCGAGAGATTTATTAAAATAATGGAACAATCAATCCCCAAAATGACAGTGACGATAAGGACAAAGGACAAATTCTGGTTTAATTCCGACATACGGAGAGAAATACGACGTCGCGATAGACTCAGATCAATAGCACTCAAACGAAATTCAGAGCACACTTGGAGAAAATACAAGGATATTAGAAATAAAGTTAACAACATGAAAAAGTATGCAAAATCGCAATTCGAAACTAAACTTGAGGAGAAAATAAATGAAACCCCCACTCCCCGCGATTTCTGGCATATTATGAATTATCTACTTAACAAAAAGAAATCTACGAATACCCCACCTCTGTATAGCCCCAATGGCAACGTATCAATGGAAGGGAAATCATATGCAACCGATGATTATGAAAAAGCTAGGTGTCTCAACGCAAGATTCATTTCTAATGCCACTATACAAGACGATGCCAAAAATCTCCCTTATTTCCCTCGTAGATCCAATAACATACTATCCGAAATCCCAATCACATATCAAAGTATCGTGTGCGCTATAAAATCATTAAATTTAAATAAGGCGTATGGTCACGATAGCATCAGCCCAAAAATGTTGCATAGTACTGCCGAAAATATCGCAATCCCCCTATTAATAATTTATAAAAAATCATTGGATCTTGGTAAGTTTCCAATGACCTGGAAAAAGGCAAACGTCATCCCTATCTTCAAAAAAGGCGACCCAGCCGATTCCGCAAATTACCGTCCAATATCTCTCCTTCCGACATTAGGCAAAATCTTCGAAAAAGTGGTCATACAACATATTATGACATACTTCACGGAAAATAATTTGTTATATAATCACCAGTCTGGCTTCCTCCCTGGCCATAGTACAACATACCAGTTAATAGAACTATATCACAACCTGTGCCATAGTCTCGACAACAGCCTCTATACAAGTGCAGTATTTTTTGATATATCAAAGGCATTCGAGAGAGTATGGCACAGGGGGCTGCTATATAAATTGGAACAATATGGAGTCTCTGGAAATCTCTTAGAATGGCTAAAAGATTATCTGTTCAATCGCAAACAAAGGGTCTTAGTGAACAACTCCTTCTCAAATTTTGAAGTTATCCCAGCGGGTGTCCCTCAAGGCTCAATTATTGGCCCTTTCCTATTTTTAGTTTACATAAACGACCTCCCTGATCACATTAATGCAACCACAAGAATGTACGCGGACGATACTTGCCTTATGACTACCCATTATGACATCGATATCCTAACCAAGAACATGAACGATGACCTTGAAAGAGTCGCAGACTGGGCAAATAAATGGCTAGTTAAATTTAACCCAACGAAAACTAGGGCAATTTCCTTTTCCCTTACAAATAACAACGTGACCCCGAATTTAAAATTCGAACAAGAAAATGTATTATTTACAAACTCACACAAACATCTTGGACTTGAAATACAATCGAATCTAAACTGGAACACTCATATAAATACAATAGCAAACAAAGCAACATCTCGTCTCTCACAATTAAGAAGACTGAAGTACGACCTAGACCGAAAGTCGCTTGAAAAAATATACACAGCATATATATTACCAATTATAGACTATGCCGATGTAGTGTGGGGCACAGCAACAGATTACTTATTAAAAAAGTTCGATGACATACACAAGGATGCTGCAAGAATAGTAACAGGATTAACGCGTTCCGTAGATATAAATCGCTTGTTTGACGAAGTAGGATGGTCAAGGCTTGAAATTCGACGAGAACTCCACGAGTTGCACACCATGTTTAAAATAATAAACAACCAAGTCCCCAATTACCTCACCCTCATGTTGCCACCCCGATCAAGACAAGTTGCCAGTAATCGATATGATATGCGCGAACCTGACAAATTCTATTCATACCGTTCGCATACAGAACATTTCAGAAACTCTTATTTACCTAAAAGTACGTTATCCTGGAATAAACTACCAAAGCCTATTACAAATGTAAGTACTCTTCCTGAATTTAAGATGAATTTGAAATTAATTGACCCGCCCACGAAACCTCCCCAATTCTTTATTAATGGCCCAAGAAAACTAAGCATTTTACACTGCAGAATTCGCAACTATTGTAGTGAATTAAAATCAGATATGTGCAACAATTTTATCTCTGATACCTCTAAATGCACATGTGGATACGAAGTAGAAGATGCCTTTCATTATTTCTTTGAGTGCCCCCTGTATGCTACCGAAAGATGCGAACTCTTCAATAAGATTGCAGCCCACCAATTTATAATATCTAACATTTCCTCCTTACTCACAGGGATATCATCAGAATCGAATCGACGCAATGAAATTCTTTTCCATTTTGTTTATTCATACATTTCATCAACGAAACGTTTTAATTAGGCCCCCTCCGCTAACAAATATAGGCGAGATCCTCCTTTGCGTTACAAATGTTGACTACCTCAGATGAAATTTCAAAAGCAGGATAGGACTGACAGCAATCACAACCACACCATACATCACCCTGTATATATGTTATGTTCGTCATCTACTTTGTATTTGTTAAAATGTATATGGGAGAGGGGCGGACTTAAGTTGTTAAAACTTGTGCCCCGATCCCTTGTGTAATATTATATTACAATAAAATATGTTTAAACAAATTCCTAGATATTTGGTACTCCGGAGTAACCGGAAAGGTACTCCAGGGTACCTGAACAGGTTCTCCACATATTACCTAGATATTTGGTACTACATAGTACCCGGACAGGTACCCAGTGTACCTGGACAGTACTCCGCATACTACATGGATAGTTGGTAATCCAGAGTACCCGGAGAGGTACTCCAGAGTACATGGACAGGTAATCCAGAGTACCTGGACAGGTAATCCAGAGTACCTGCCATTGGATAATTGGTACCCCAGAGTACCAACAGTCCAGAGTACCAACACTTTTGGTACTCCAGTGTACCAACAGTTTTGGTACTCCCCGCGGGACAAGTTCAGTACCTACGTATGTACTCCAGAGTACATACTGTTTTAAAAGAGTGTAGTCGGTAAAATTCATCTTAATCTCAATCACAGAAAAACAAATTATTCACAGTGGAAGTGGCCATATAGGTTCATGTACGACATCGAGTATTGTTAATGACCACGTGTTGCATATTAATTCGAAATAGGTAAGTTTGCATATAGTAGTGGTTATCCACCTAATTAGTCATACGCACGACGTGACTTTATGTTTAGAGCCACGTGGTGATGTGCCAAAATACACCTAACAATAATCGCTTTTGAACGTTCACCGATATCAAATATATCGATTAATACCTTAAATTCTTTCTATCACCGGTATATTATGTCCCAGAAAGACGCATTCAAGTCAATAAAAGTAACAACTCGAACACAATATTCGGGCCCGATTACACACTAATCTTGTTACGCCATGTGCATTATTACATTTCAAGTTCCGGAATAGTCCTGAAACGATGCGCGACTGTGTGAACGTTAACATGCGTTGAGTACTCTTACCCCGAAACTCACGCACTGATCTCTCTCCACTGCAGTCATCAAAATTATGTAGTACCAACACAATTACACAGCGACGGCATATCTAGAGGTTACAAGCAACTAATTATACTGAATTATCGTTCTTGGA
Source organism: Siphonodentalium dalli (assembly GCA_032622095.1). Taxonomy (NCBI): domain Eukaryota; kingdom Metazoa; phylum Mollusca; class Scaphopoda; order Gadilida; family Siphonodentaliidae; genus Siphonodentalium; species Siphonodentalium dalli. The sequence goes on from CP136069.1 coordinate 64,337,913, forward strand.
AAAATACAGTGACACTATTCTACGGGTTAAAAAATCTCCGACAGAAAATTAAATGCCTAAAATTTTAATACATGTGTTTCCTGATCAGATCATGTAGATATTGAAATTGAACTGTATTTATTGTTGTGGGAATTTGGGCTGAGAAATGATATAGGTATTATAGGGGTATGTGAATTTTTGTTTAAAAAAAATCCAAATGGAAGCAATGAAAAACGAAAAATTTTGGTGACCATTTTGCCCTGCATGGCGGCCATTTTATCCGCCATTTTTTACCACCAACAGTCATATTTATATCCCGATAACTCAAAACATGTCCACATAGTCAATACAAACTCGTTTAGTCATTATTGCCCACTAACAATTGTCACTAGATGTGGAGACGAATCATTCCACGCCCGTTCGATGCAATTTGTCGACATTTTAGTGATCACTTTTTATCAGAGGCAACCGTGGACCCACCCTAGCTTGGCATGATATCCAAATCAACAAAGTATCATGCCAGGATGCCACACACACAGTTTGGTGATTTTACCATAAAATGCACAATTCACCTATATTTTGTCACGGAACCGCCTTCCTATTTTGGCTATCGTCTGCTTGTATAACCTGAACACCCCTCCAAATATAATACTGTTCCAATGTGTATTTTTATTTCGCCCAAAAGGGTGATGTTAATATTGAACCTGTTCGTTTACATTGTGTCAATAGATTTCACCCGGGTCTCGCGGTTTACCAACACGAGTAGACGTTCGCCCGGAATTACCATTGGTTTTCTTTGTTATCATATTGAATCGTATGAAACCAGCCCCGAATCGCTTATAATACCAGCCCAGATATATTGACAGGGCGCTAATTACCAGCGTAACTAAAAACCACCGGGACCAGCCCGGAGCAGCTCGGATCCGGATCAGCCCAGACCGGCCCCATGGTGTATATGCGGGTGTTAGAGACCAGCACAGTGCGGGATCTCATGAAAAAAACACACATGCACGGTTGGGATCGCGGCCGTGCAGAATTGCCGATATTAACACATAAGCTATCAGAATTTCATTATGCATGGTGTCTGCAATGATATGACTTGCAGACCGGACCCAATACCGACATCGTACCGCAAGAACTCCACACATATAAAAATTATGTAGCGGAACCATCGTCGACTACATTCGCAAATAAATAAGTGTGAATCAGCCGTCAAAGTCATGGCAGGTAATTAACACTCGAAATGCGGATATCGCCGATATATGTATGTTGCGAATGAAGCGCCAGCCCTCCGGACCGTCCCTGGGGCGTCCGGCATGATTTTAGTGACCAGAACATTTGGGATGGGTTCGCCTGGAAAACCCCACACACGTACAAACGAGGGCCGCGGCCACACATAAGTAACTCATAACCTGCCATAATTTCAGCATTGTGCCTTCAATAACATGACTTGCATATATTTATAATATTTTCCAAATGTACGTGCTTAAATCTTGTAAAGTAGTTCATGCGCGATCTGATGCATGCATCTTCTTTTTCTTGTAACAGAATAGTCGAATCCATCCAGTATATACAGGATTAAACTGACTGAATATATTAATGATGTTGATAGTACTGTTGACAGTCACGTTTACATTGACGATTTGGTAATGACTTAAAAAATCTCTGTCCATACCTGGTTTGAAATGCATTGGATGACTTGATAAAGCATAACAAATCGTGCCCCCAATAACACTGAGGACTTCACTTGATGAGAAGTCGACCGTAACAATTCTGGATTTGCATAATGCACATTTTAAATATGCATATTTAAAAGCAAAATACACACAACATATTCAACTTTGATCTTCCAAGTGAGACACGTTATGTTCGGATGCAATTAACAGCCCTCAACACAAGGTACTTGATATGGGAATGAACAATGAACAATGAACAATGGCCATGAACTAGTTTCTACAGCTATAAGAATAAATATGTGAAATAATCTATCAAATCTTGTGCACATTACACGTAAATGAACTTGACGATGCATGTATTCTAGTCAGAATTCTTGTTCGTTTGTCAACGAAGACATCTGCACCAGACGAACATATGATCACATATCAAGTGACGTATCTAATCCGATTCGAGGAAGTTTGTCCATTGCTTACCGGGGTACCATATGACTGAAACGACGATATACCCAAACAAACCAAACCATAATGTGAGCCTGCTTACTGGGTTACGATATGCCTGGAACAACGATATACCCTAACAATCCAAACCATAATGTGATCCTGCTTACCGGGGTACCATATGCCTTGACCAACACTATACCCCAAACCATAATGTGATCCAGCTTACCGGGGTACCATATCACTGAAACGACGATATACCCAAACAAACAGACCATAATGTGATCCTGCTTACCGGGTACCATATGCCTGGTCCAACAATATACCCCAAACCATTATGTGATCCTGCTTACCGGGTACCATATGACTGGACCAACAGTATACCCCCAAACCATAATGTGATCCTGCTTATCGGGTACGATATGCCTGGAACAACGATATACCCCAAACCATAATGTGATCCAGCTTACCGGGGTACCATATGCCTGGACCAACAATATACCCCAAACCATAATGTGATCCTGCTTATCGGGTACGATATGCCTGGACCAACAATATACCCCAAACCATAATGTGATCCAGCTTACCGGGTACCATATGACTGGACCAGCAATATACCCCAAACCATAATGTGTTCCTGCTTACCGGGGTAAGGTGGTGAAAAATAAATTTCAAAACTCAATATCTGATCACTCTTAGTATTCAGGGGTGGTTTCCTCGACTGGAATCCAATATGTTTTACACACGAAGCCAAAGAAATATAATTTAGGAGAGTAACAGTTGGAAGTTTGAGACAGGAAATGAGTTGAACATGTCATTCCCACAGTTGGAAAATTTGAGATACACCTACACGTATCAGTTGAACAATTTCAAAGTTATGCTGAATTTAGGGCTGCAACGATTCAATGTGAATTCAATGTATCGCAATACGTTTTCAAACGATACGCATATCGTATCGAGTAGATTGTATCGCGATACAAGACATCTATTAATATATGAAGATGGGCTATTGTATAAAAAGCAATTATCTCTCAAGTTTACATGTATACTCAGGGGGGGGGGGGGTCGGAAAAGGACCGGGTGGATGGGTGTCCCCGAGCCCGGAATGCAGATTTTTTCTGATGTTATGCAATTTTTTTCCAAAATCATTTCTAAGACAAATTACAGCTTCAAAATGAATTGAAACAAGATTCATTTAGTAGTGCATGCTATAGCCTTATACAAGTGAGGGGGGGGGGGGGCTCTATATCCCCCCCCCCACAATTTCTCCCTTTAACAGTTGAAACCATGGGGTGGGTCCGGTTTTGGTCGAGGAAAAAAATTGCAATGAAAACATTCTCATCTTTTCTCATAGTTTATCATGGCTTTTTAAAACTTATTATACATAGATGATACCTGCGTGGTTTGAGTGAATACCGGAAGTATCTCATTCGTGGTCACAGTGAGATATTGGAATCATCACGAGTGGCCTTTATGCCACGAGTGATGATTCCAGTATCTCACTGTGACCACGAATGAGGTAATTCCGGTATTCACTCAAAACACGAAGGATTTCTTTTTATTGTGTTTCGACCATTTTTTTACACCTTGTTTACGAACTGGTGATTTGCGCAACAATAACGCGTTGTTCACTGATTGGAGCATTAAAAGGCTCCAGATTCAATCTCAGAGCATCTAATTTTCACCCCCCCCCCTGACCCCCTCCCGTACTATCCCCCTCCGGCATCTCCTGTTGGGATACTACTCGCCTCGACATTTTGTAGGAGAGCTACTCGCCAACAGCCTAGCATAATTTTAAGGGGAGCTCCTCATTGCTCACCAGTGATTTCCCACGTGGAGAGGACTAGAACTGTGTTTATTTAATCAAATCGATGGTGTTTTTACTTCACACATGCACATATTTTAACCTATTGCTAATAAGGGACACAACTATCCTGTGAAAGTGGGTATTTTACCTATATAACCATAAATATTTGGGTTTTGAATTTTTGATTGTGAAATATACTCAACAATCACCGACAGACTAGTGGTCTGCGTCCCATGTTCCTACATTGCCCGGATGGTCATATTTTAAATTGAGCATATGTTTCGATTCACTTTTTCACTATAGTATACTAGCGATAACGTGGAATCTCGTCAGGAAACACGTGTTAAATATCTTGGCATAATATATGCCTATTTTAAATGTGATTGGCCTAATTTGTTGAGGCCGGTAGTGCCATTACTGTGGTAGTACCCAGTGTGTGATAATTTTATATATCTCAGCGTATTATATGCCACTTTAATTAGCATTTCTGAGCACGGAATTTTAGTGATTCCATTGTGCTGCTAATTTTACGAGAGCAGTTGATCGTATCACTTCCAAGTTTTGCACTTTGAGTCAGTGATGTACGTATTAATTATTTTATAATTTGCATATTATATGCAACCTAGATCAGCTTGACCTGCCTGTTAGGCAGCGCTTTCTAGGGTCGACACATTGAGTGTGAAGAACACTGATAAAAGCTCCAGCATTTATGCACTGAGTACGACAAACTGGCTAGAACCAGATTGATCCGGTCTCAGTTAATGAGCAATTCGCACATGCGCGGCATATGTCGTCTGAAGCTTTGATTTTGCGATATTTGATACCGCTACTGTCCGAGCCGATAATTAATCATGTATTCACGATTTGCTTCAATGGTGTGATCTCATTATGGTATAACTGTTGGGTCAGTATAAATCGGCGCGTTTGTTTTAATTCAGCGCTCATCAATGTTAACGATTCTGGAATTTCAAATTCCTACATCAGTCAAATGGAATATTTTTCCTTCGGGTATCACCCAGTTACATAACGTAATCTGTTATGGCCTCTCTTCTTTGTGAGGGACGTGTGGCATTTATATGGCTTCATAGAATTAACCATATGGTTCCGAATAGGATACTGGCTTATTGCTAGTGTCCGTGTTCAAACAATTATTTTGTTTGTATGTCAAGCGTTTTTTTGACAAGATTTCACCCAAATTTTGGATACGCTTAAAGACGAGTAGTGGCTATTCATTGAATTCTTCTTTCATCGAGGTTTCATTATCGATAATGCCCCAGTTATCCTTTAGGATTTTATCAATTCTGTTTGCCCCTATATGGTACACAGTACACATTGTAGGCTTCATTTTTTTCTGCTTTTTGTTATCAACATTGCGTTTTAGGAGTTCATTGCGTTTCGCAAATGTGACATAATTCGAGTATTGATTAATTTCTTGTTTGCTATAACCTCTATTGGTTAATTTATCAACAAACATTTCACGTTTTCTTTCGAAATCAACTTCATTATTTGAGTTTCGGAGATATCGAGTACATTCACCAATGATGAATGATTTGAAATTGTTGGTTGAGTGACACGATTCCCGGTGTAGGTACTGAAACGTGTCAGTTGGTTTAGTGTGACATTTCATATCAAGGGTGCCCATTTCTTCAAAGCGTTTTCCTTTGAAGATATCTAGGTCTGTGCTTCGTTTGTTTATTTTTATTGTTTATACCTCATATATACATGTAGCTCAAAATGTGTACAAATTCTATCTTTTGTTTTGCAGTACAGGGATGATCGTAGTCGTAGCCGTAGTTATTATAATCCTGAAAGTCATCTTGATTGCACTATGGTTCTCCTATAGAATGAAGCGACGTGAGTATTCCAAATTAGTTTCGTTCTGTCCTACGCCTAAAAGTGGCATGCATTTGCTTTATGCGAGTCGTCCATGTTACCTTTGGACACAGTCAGCATGCCGTTGGTCGGGATTAAGATTAACGGTCCTGCCTCGTTTGATTGTCCAAATTTATCAATACGTAATTATGAAGGAGGATTAAATATGTCAGTAAGTACGCGACCTACCGACCTACCGATCTACATGCTTTATGTATACTTTGAATAAAATTATACATAAATAAATATGAAAAAGCTCTTTATTTCACCATGTCAGAAATATACCAACATCGAAAGTGTTTGTTTCACACAGAAGAAAGGTCGGAAATGATTGTTTTAAATTCTATAATATGAGCTGAATACATTGTTTAATCTCGACCTCACTTACTATAAATAAGTCACATACTAACTTAGGTCACGCACACACCGGGCTGTGGGCTACCGTTTGATAATTCATTGTGCATAAGTAACAAAATATAAAGTTTATTTAATTTCAGCATGCATTAATAATAGTATTATTTGACATGTGACTTATTGAACCCGTGCATACCATACTACCATTCAAACAGCAATAGGGACCTTTCGCATCCTCACGTTTACGATTACGAATACGGATAGCTATTCGTAGTCGTAAGTCTATCCGTAGGGCCAAAAAGTCCTTTCGCAAAACGACTACGCATAAGAGTTTTGACGAACACGTACCGGTACCGTCATTATTTCGTACCACTTTTAGAACCCAACGCGTGTGTTTGGTATACAGTCCCTTAATACTTCACTTATCGTCTCATTTGCAACAATGCGATAATCATGACCTGTTTATTGTCAATAATTCGACCAGTCACAACCTACGACCCGGTATACGACCCGGGATATATTGTGACAATACAGGTATAAATGTCAGGTCATATGTGGTGGAAATTCAGTTCGTTGTTATCATGGATGATCTGATAGACGTAATCCAGATGGGGAAAAGGGGTTCCTTAATTTGGACCTCACATCAACCACAACTTCACCACTTCAAGACCCTTCCAGTCCGCAGTTTGATTTCAATGCGATTTCGGCTTTACAGAGTCGTAATTTCGCTAAAATCCGGATTGAGAATCCGAAGCCGATTACGGGGGCGGGGCTAATTCCCGATTCTAGGTAAGATTTTGAAATCCACGTGGTCTCCGAAACTCGCCCCCAGCGTCAAACATGGCTCATGTATTGACACAAGTATCATTTGTATCTTATATTTATAAAGTGCATGTTTGTTGTGAAAGTCATGCTTTTCTTCTATGTGTATATACACGGCACATAATTTGCTGCCAATCCGACTTAATCGCATCTTTTTTAAAGTTAAAGTGTGTTTATTGCTGATGGCAAGCATATCTAAACATGACAGCTCTAGGCTTCCTGAATCAAATTCCGAAGATGTTGTGAAGAACACACGAAACTTGGCAGTTGAACAGGGCCGTGACGACAGGGGTTGATTGGGTGTCTCGACCCCCACCCCGAACGTTGGTACAATTTGCTAAGCTGTGCAGTCATTCATACGTGAGGAAAATCAGGATTATTTTGACTAACTGTTTCAAATAATGATACGTACAAGCCAACAAACGCAACAAACAAACCCGATTTTAAATAAATACATATACAAACTTGTGACTAACTCGGGAGAGGGGGTGTCCAGTGATCTGTATATATGTTCAACTTGTTTTGGTAGTCACGTTGCTTTGCCATTACTAATTATTTATTTTTTCAGTGTAATAACATATGGGAGAGTGGTACCCTTAAGTGAGTCAGTACGTGTCCCCCCAATTCCTTTGTATGTATAAACAAATGTATGTGTTATATATCATGTGTTATCTAAATTTGACATATATTTGAAATTTGAAATTTCATGCATGACACAACATTAGTTGGACATTAATTTGACACCATATATAGGTTGGCATTGTTCTCATTATTTGAATTTTTTCAACCAGTAAAAGTTGGTAATTTTCCAATCTTAGTGTTTGCCAGATTGGATATTTCCAAGGGGAGCAAATTGAATTCTGCGAACCTGTGAGATTGATGTTTGGTTCAATGTGGGGTGGGGGGGGGGGGGGGGTGCAGTTGGCCGGAAATTTGAGGAAACTTCTAGCCACGTCCCTAGAACATGTGTCTGTTGTCAATACAGAGACTATTGTGCAAAACGACTGCATTTAACGAAACAAAACAGGTTAAACATGAAATTGCTATAACTTTAAGACTAGATGATGGTACATGCGTGTATCTGATAATCCATCGATACCATATAATCCTACTATTTCTTGAATAAGAAGAAACATTATAATAACGAACACAGCAGAAGACATATCCATGCAGGTTCATATGAATTCGGTCAATGGTGACGTATCCGCCGAATTCGAAATCGACATGCGTTCGGGCGGTATTTTAAGGATGGAATTATGAAATGGACATATGAAAGTGACAATCAACAATGATTTGCAATTGCTTCGCCATCAACCGAAGTGCTCCCCCAGCGTTACTATCAATAGCGTTATTATTTGGCTAATTTCAGTAATATTCTCCCAGTTTACATTCAATAAAACAAATTTGTCTCCGCATTTAAAATTCTTTGATATAGATCGTTTATATTCTGCAATAATTTGTACACAAGAGACGGATTCTTATGTTTTATTGTGTTTTTAAACTCTGAGGTGGCGAAATCTCGGTTTGTTTACATTACGAGCATTTGAGTCCGTAATCGGAATCCGAATCCCAATCGGATTACCACGAAATTGAGATTACGGTCTGTTCGTTTACTGATTCTGCCAATTTCTGGTCTGTTCTTTTGCCGAACCAAGTCGTACGGGGACCAATCTGTAATCGGAATCCAGAATCTGAATCGGATTTTAGCGAAATAACGCCTCAGGCCTATCACCTCTTTGGATTTAGGAAATCCGACATAAGGTTGATGTGCTCGCTGATGGGCATCAATTCTGATTTGGTAAAATCGAAACCAATTCGACACGGTAGAAGCGATGTGCTTTTTTGTGTCAGATATTTGACAAACCGGCAAAATTTCGTTGAACAAAATATTGATAATTAACAATTTTATACTATAGTTGACTCTGGTTATATATCATTAATTTTTGGCAATTACTCGATTCTGATAACAGAAGCGGCATTTAAAAAAAAATGTTGTTGGAGTCTGATGATATGGGGACATCTAATCGGGTTGAGTACATTTAAATGCCGAATTTGTGCGAGTTGTGTTTTTTAAATTAAAAATAAATGCAAAGAACAACCCTAACAGAGACTGCTGAGCTCTGGTTATGTCGATGACTATCCCCTGTGAATAGCGATCTTATTTCGCGGGAAGCTCGTGATTCACGACGACGAGTACATTGATTGCCAATCTAAACAGCACACCGATATCGTAGCTCAATACAACTGGATGGTTTACATGATATACATAATACAGTCTCGAACGGAGTAAAGTAATATATTGCATAAAATAAATTTCAGGTGTTATTTGAGCTTATTAAAAACCATGAAATCGAAACCGTTATCACGGATAGTAAAATACGACAACGATTAGAAAGTACACAAATGTTGGTGACGTAGTACCCTATCCGTATCCGTAATCGTAAACGTGAGTTTTGAGAAAGGTCTCTACTATCAAATTCGTTCCCATATCTTTTGTTAAACTTGGATTTAAGAACATAAATTAATCTCGTAAAGATAATGATTATTTTAATTACTAACATTCTTACTGACCTACTAATGCTATCGCATGAGATCACACTCGGTGAAGTTGGCGATATACAAATTCAGTGCCACTGACAGCGTAACACTGGCAGTGATATTTCGCCTCACTCATATTGTGCCAAAGTTCATACCATTATTAGTCCTAAGATAGAAGGCTTCAGTGTGCAGTTTCTAAAGACGGTCCATCACTTCCTGATTCCCCTTCCATTAGCAACATGATTACATCTCTCGAAATTTCTACGAAATTCTTAGCTGTAATTTTCTAAAAATATTCTCTAGACCTGTCCTAACCCATAATCTAAGAAATTCTAGAAATATAATAGTCTTCCAAATGTCCTGATTCATAAAAATAATATTTTACAAATTTTAATTCCTATTCTAGTGACATACTTTCCATTTCTGTTATTATTTACACATGTAGCTCCCTTGATTCAGTAAGTTGCTACATTCACATCGTAATCTACAGTGAAATATATTTTCAGTCCGCTTTCCGACAGAGTTGTGCTTTGTGTTTTTTTTCACATAACATTGGTGGGGGAGATCTCGAGTCTCAATTTTGGTTGCATTCCAGTTTGTTTTTAGACACGTGGGCATGAAAGTAGACTCCATTCGTTTGGAATTGGTATAAACCTGATTTTGTTTATAGATTTGGTAGCCGATACCTGCCCTACCTTTTACATCAAGGGCTATATGGGACTAATATATAATCATTTATCTAGTTAATCTTACCATATAATGCTCGACCTCAAAATTTACATGTGCATAATCAGAAAATGCATATTTTAGGTATAGGGGAGGTGTATGTCAAGGCAGGGGAAACTTGGTCTCCTTTTCATTTATAGTCACTCTGTATGTGGCCCAAAACTTTAAAAAAACATTACTGTCTGAAATGTGGTTTTAAACGCATATCAAATGACAGAGTTCATAAATTATTTACATGTTTCGCATATATGCGCTATAGCCCTAATGTAAAAGCATGTGTCGGCTCCCAAATCTATGAAATTCATGTTTCAGCCGCCTGATAAGAATGTCAGACTCCAACCCCATGTTTTGATATTATTCAGTTTATCTCATCATATTGAAATAGGTTTGGTCACAATTGACCAAGGTGAAGACGATTCTCAGAAATTTATTATCAGAAATGCATATTTTGAAGTAGGGCAGGTGTGAGGTAAAGCTAGAAAACTTGGTGCCCTTGCCTTTTATTCACTATGTTTGTGCCTCAAAACTTATATATAACTGTCTGAGATGTGGTTCTAAAAGAATATTAAAAGATAAACCACATAACTGATTCTATGGTATTCCCATAAAGCCCTTAATTTTAAAGGTAGGGCAAGCCTCGGCTGCCAAATCCAAAATAAAAAAAATCATGTTTACCCCCCCCCCCCCTCCCGATAAGAATTGATCAGTCTCCAAACCCCTGTTTTGACTTTATTCTTGGTATATCATCATATTGAAAAATAAGTTTGTCCACAATTGACCAAGGGAAATACCATTATCAGTTCACTAATGACCAGAAATTCATATGTTTAGGTAGGGCAGGAGTGGGTTAATGCAGAGGAAACTTGATCTCCTTGCCTTTATTTCGCGTTTTATGTGTTAGATTATATATGCGTACGGGTGTGGTCGAGAGGGTGTGTGTTGTCTGTTGATGTGATATGTAAGCTCGTGTTTATGTACATACGATTAGAATGATATTCTTTTCCTCGGTAGCTTGTTCTCTTGTCTGTCTTTTCATTACTTCTTGATTGCTAACTGTATTTATGTTACATTCATGTTCATTCGTTGATTCTTGGTAGATGTAGATGTAGATGTTTATTTGTACAATAATTGAGAATTAATAACAAAGCATTTATGATAAGAATTAATAGTATTGTACAGGAGCAGCATGACCTACTGGTCGTCGTCCTGCTGCCCTCTGAATAAATAATACAATAAGAACATATGATGGCGTATGTATAGTTTCAGGTTTGCTGGTTGGTGTTAATGTTAAATATACTTTATTTATATTTTAATTGAAAATGGTTTTCATTATGAACTTAAGAGTAGATATCTTATACATTTTTGGTTTGATGGACAAGTTAGAAAAACTAAATCGGAATAGTATTGCGAGGTCGCGACGGCCCTATATAATGTAGTTTTTTAATAAAACAGAGTGGACGGCGGAAACCAGGCTAATCAGGTAAATTTTTATGACAACATAAAGTCGTACATAATTTGCCTTACCATATATAACAGTTCAATTTGAAAATTCACGGACGCCGCCGTGTATGACACAGGGCTGTCTGAAAGGGCGGATGTTCAGGTGAACTCTAAGTTGTAGGTTGCTTGAGGCAAGTGATATGGCGATTATCTATCGCAAATGTAGCATGATTTGATTTTACATGTAGCCGAATATTTACCTATTAGTTCAGTAGATAATAATTTTTTGAATACATAATTAATCTTACAATATTTTATTTTGGAGTTAACCGAATTCCACACATTGGGAAAATTCTGTTGGTAGATTTTCTGAGAAACATGTTTTCGGTGTTTTGCCTCTTATTTTATTCGCCTGTCTTGTATTTTCACCGAGGGAGTAAGTGAACATTTTTCAAATGATTTTTGGAGATTTCTTTTAGTCCAGTTGTACATAAAGAGCGCTGCGTGCATGGTGTAGAGATCTTTGAAAATTAGAATATTCTCTTGTTTGAAAAGGGGTTCTGTGTGGCTTTTATATTTAGATTTGCATAGAATACGAATTGCCCTTTTTTGTAAGGTTGACAGCACACTAGCATGACATGAATGCCCCATACTGGGAGACAGTAAAGAAGATGGCTATGGGCTAAGGAGTGGTATAGATTATTTCGTGATTCCTTCAGGGGGGGGGGGGGGGGTGAATTTTTTTTCCGCCGGTACGTATGCCGGGGTGGGTGGTTGGTCAAAGTCACAAACAAGCAATTTTTTCCGCAACTAAAAAAAAAATTCCTGCTTGTTTTTTTAGTGTTTTGGCAATGAGTTGGGCTTCAAAACCACTTTGAATGAGAGAATTCTAACTGGTAAACTGACTGCAGGCAGTTATCGTGTTGTATTTTGTTGCAAATTTTGAAATCCAAGATGGCCGCTGGCAGCCATGTTTTTTTGGCAGAATGACCTCAAAATGACTCATTCCTATTTACATGTTCATGTTAACATCCATGATAAATAGTATGCACAGAAATTCATATACAGCTGTTTACAGTGAATTTCCCCCGCAAATCTCTGTTTTAGTGTTAAAAGGGGGGTGGGTGTAAAAAAATGGTCGAAAAAAAATGCCGAAAACGGAAAATAAATTGGCGGTGGGGGTGGGTGGGTACAAAAAATGATCGAAAGGGAAAAAATGCCATACGTGCCTGAAATTTTTTTCCGACCCCCCCCCCTAATTCCTTTGGTAAAATGTTTTAACTTTGTTCAAGCAGTAAACGGTTCGGCTTCCTTTGTATCATCGTTATGTGGGTTTTAAACGTTAATATTTCATCCATGATAATACCTAGGAATTTGATTGACTGTACTTGCATTTGACTCCCAACCCTAGCTAATTCTATGCCATTAATTTTCATTGCCTTCAGGGTGGATTAAAGTGAATTAAATTAATGTTTGTACATTGGTGCATATCGTTTGCATAAAGGAGAAAAATTGTCGGACCGAGAACTGACGCCGAAGTATGGCCTTGACTATGTTGACAGTCAACATATTGTTGTCAACCCGTTAGATAACTTCTAAACCAGGCTTTAGAAACTCCTCGAATTCCGTAATGTTCTAGCTTTCCCAGTAAAATTTCATGACTGATTGTATCAAACGCTTTCGACAATTCCATGAAAATAGCTAATGTAGAGTCCTCGGTTGGTTTATCGTTGTTTTCCGCGACATGATCTAGAAGATGCATTAAGGGATGTATCGTAGAGTGGTTCTTGCGAAATCCATATTGGTGTTCATGTCTTAATCGTTTATTCACTTAAATGACCACAACCAGTGGTATATAGTGCCACATTGCTCCACTGACCCGCCTGCCCACTGCGTTCAAATACAAACATATACATGTATATATCAACAAAATTCCCCCAACCAGCCACCGCAACACCGCGACCCCGATAAGCACCCCAACCAGACCGGCGATGGCACCCAGGCTGCAACCTGCAGTGAGTGGTCGGGGAATAAATATAGGTCAAACTGACCGTACAATCATATATTAACTGGACAGGTCAGGTCAGCGTATAGAAACTCACGCGCAGCTCAAAGCAGGGCGGGGAGACCAGCTCATGTGCACGGGCAAAAACTGTAAAAACACGGGTTCTACTTCAGGTCATATGTTGTCTGCCAGGAGGATAGCAGGTTGAGTTTATTCGTTCTCGGGGATTCAATTTGTTTGTGACATTTCACCTGTGAATTTCATTCTTCATTTATTCGGATTTACCAGCTTGTTTCTACTCTGGCAATATGGGTTTTTAGTTGTAACATTATATTATCGAGTGGTAGGCTTTGGTGCACATGGACTTGTCTTCTGTCCCACTTGTGGGCATCATGTGAGTATTACTATATGATAACATATGCATATATTAGCGACAACAGTGTTCCGGCCATTTCCGGTTTCTCAATCTGTGAATGAGGAAAACGTGTCTTTTTGCAGAGCTCAAAAGTGATATAAATTCAATAAATTATTGGATAAACTACTCACTTTCTGTTTAAAATAGGTAAATGGACAATCGGAGTGTGCACCAGACAATTGTAATCGAGTTTCAGGTGAAATGTTGTCAACTCTAAGTGAAATAAATTCCGTTTGACCACAGGCTTTGGTAGTTTTATATACCTTTTTCATGAAATTTTATCCTATCTTACTAATAAAGAGAACAGGTGAATCACAGGAGTTTGTCAGAATGATATAAATAATAATAATAATACATATATACAAATAATAATAAATAGTAGTAATAATAAATAGTAATAAGAGTATAGGAATGAATCAAGGGGATTAGTGATTTGACCTACAAATGTTTATTTATATTTTTTTTGCCTCGAAAATAGGAAAGCCAAAAAGTTATCGATTGTAGCGATCTTCAGACAGATTGCTCTTATAAATATTATACATCAATATGACCGCATGTGGTTGAAATTTAACTTCGCATTGACTACATCACCTATTTTGTCTTTAAATCACCGCAACGGCAAGTTTCATTTTCGAAGCGTTGGCTGCCCTCGGTGACACGCTGCTGGGTACGGTGTCCTGTAAAACTTGATCCACTCTTGGACGAAGTCGTTTGCAGCAGTGGTCCGAATATTTCGACCTAAATCTTTTAAATGTTACATCGTTACATGCCCCGGAAATATTCGGACAGCATGATGCAAACGGCACAGATTCCTCGGCCCTTTTATTATATGTGTACATTTTTGCCCGACACCGCCAACTAATTACAACGGATGTACATGGTCGCGTGTCAACGAAATCAGCGGACGGTTCGAAAATGAAACCTGGCGTTGCGGTGATATAAAGAGAACATAAGGTGATATTAGCGAGTTTGCGATTTCAAATCGGTACGGGTACGGGTACGCGTACGGGTAGCTACCCGTACCGGTACACGTTTTGAAATCGCCAACTGTTTTACCGGTAGAATTCATCACATCGACTGGTAATGTATGGTGAGCCAACTGCAACAAAAAAGCTATTATGATATAGATTGTTATTCGCGTTATTGGCTCATGTTATACTTAGCGTTATGGGTTGTTGGGAATTTGTATTTAGATTAGATGAGCCCCAGGATAATCAGTTGCTTTCACCAAGGACGAGCTAGGTGGCAGTTGGAAGAGGATGTTGCTTTTCTTTCACCCATATTGGTAACATTTTCAACAATTGCATTCTACAAGTCATAGACCGATCGAGTGTTGACAATAAATCGGTTGGAATTTTTACACTTAGAAAATAGATTATGATAGCTCAAATATACAATTACGTTATATATAGTTAAAATGTCCAACCAATAATCGGTGTAAAATGTATTGTTTTAGACCAAGGGTCTAATATTGTCTTACATGTACTTTCAGTTCGATATAATACCGCATTTGTCCCTTATTTTAGTTGGGGAATATTTAGTCATATTAAAGATGCA
Organism: Siphonodentalium dalli; assembly: GCA_032622095.1. Lineage (NCBI taxonomy): Eukaryota > Metazoa > Mollusca > Scaphopoda > Gadilida > Siphonodentaliidae > Siphonodentalium > Siphonodentalium dalli. Next base: position 64,353,542 of record CP136069.1, read on the forward strand.
TAATCCGAATTAACGCTCCCAAGTTACTATTTTTTGGCTTCGGTGGTAAAAATAAATATTTGATTCGAATCGCGGAACCCACCATCAAAGCGCAGAGTGATCAGATATCGATTTTTGAAGTTTGTTATTTCTTGAATTGTGTAATTATTTGTGGCCCAGAAAAGAGTCATCAAACCGACGGTCTCGGGCAAAATTGCGGATGAAGATGCTTAACTCTAAAATCAAGTGGTAATGCGGCCAAAATTCATACTATAGTTGACAGCAGTTAGCATTATTTTGTTGTAATTAATCGATTCTAATAACAAAAGCGTATTTTGAAGAAATGTTCTTGTTGTAACTTTATGATATGGGGACCGTCTGATCGGTTAGAGTAGCTTTAAGTAGACCTTTGTTTGGAATCTTTTAAGAGATCGAAGGGTCGGCCCGTCGGGGCAAGGGAATATGTATCCGAAGAATTGGGATTGTTATCGGGATCTGAACCCGGAGGTAGGTTGAAATGTTTAACTTGGTAACAAAAAAGGTGTCAAAATGTAGTTTGTTTATTATACGGATTGAATAAAGAGCGTTTGCTTCACTTCTGTGCGAAACACAGAAAACAGCTGAAACTCGCTCTGCTTATGCTTAGATTTTGTAGAGTATGTACAGCTATTTCGTGTATTTGGCGACCTATATTATCCCCACTACAGTATGCACCAGTATTGTGGTTCAAATGCGCCATGTCCGTTCAGATAGTAAATATATATTAAAATGAGAAATCGGTCCCCACCTACATACGGTAAGGTAACTAAACGGTAATTGTATTCAAATGGGCAATGCATAGATAAATCCACGATATATTTATGTTCTTGTACAATGGGTTGAGACAGGGACGTGACGACAGGGGTGTCTCACCCCCTCCCCAACTTTGGTCAAATGTTCAACATTTGGAAATTTGATATACCTGACACAACATTTGTTGGAAATTTCACACAAACAATAGGTTGAAATTGTTTTCGTAGTTTGGTTTTCGAACAATTTATTAGTGGATAATTTGTAGTTTTTAGACCAACATTTGCATATTTCCCTATTTTTGGTAACACAATTTGGACTGAAATGGCTGTCAGAAACAGTTGGAAATTGTTCAACCTTTGGGGGGGGGGGGGGGGGGTGTCAGATCTCAAAATGTCCAACAATTGGAAGGCTTGATTCCAGCCAAGGGGAGGGGGATGGATTTACGAGCAAACTTGTGAATTTGATATGGTTCGAAGAAATTCGAAGGTGGACACCCCCTCCTAACGCGCAGACCATCTGTAGCCATGTCCCTGCAATGGGCCGAGACTGCGTCTATAGCACCATCTACTCACTTTATTAATCACAACCTGTCATTAATGCAGTGAACAAAGTTGTTAGTGAAAAAAATCGGCCTTCCGTATTTATCTAAGTGCTAGAAGCCGCCTCGAGAATTTGAACACAAATCCTAGGTTAAAATGACAACTTTATCAATAAGATTTGCCCATGAAATCTTTCAATAAATAGGTTAACGCATAGCTGACTGAAATTTCATGGAATTCATGGACCTTTGAGTGAGAAAATCGTAGTGAAAGGCTACCGGTCAATGGGACAAATCTACCCGTTTCAATTCGCTATCGCTTTATGTGCTGCATTGAAAGTACCCAAGTGACCGTGACGATGTTCACAGATTTACCCGTACGCGTTCCCATCGGACGGGTATCGCAAACTCGCTATTGCCAATGCCATGCTAAATGTAAATCACAGCGATCACGTTGATGTATAACAGTCATAATAGCAATGAATATGGAGAGCGCCACGAGCGAAACGTTTTTTTCATGTTTCTAATTTTCGTGATACTAAAAATTAAAAAAAATGACGTCAATCGCTAATCCCCTAGTTGCGCCCCTATTCTTTATTTATTACTTATATATCTATATATATCTATATATATCTATATATCTCTTATATTTTTTATTTACTGACTATCATTCTGACAAACCCCTGTGGGTGAATAACTAGCCACGAAAGTAGCGAAATGTCCACTGTATACCTAAAATGCCATATTCGGCGCAAGTTCCGGTTTGGTTATCATAAGAACATCTAGACCATAATGTACTCGGGTACGAAAATAAAAGCGTGTTCAAATTGGATTGTTCCAACACTTCCAGATATCTCCCCAATAAAACAATTGCCTTAGTCACACATTTAAGCAGAACTTAAATAATAAGGGTGTCTAGTATTTTATTTATTTATCAAAATGAAACAAAAAAAACGCCAGTTGACTAACTGAATATTTTTAATGTAATCATGTCTAATGTAACCAAATGCTGGACGCGAAATGTCTCCTTGCACCATACCAAACGCCCTTGAACTTCAGCATTAGTAGGGCCGCTGGGTTGTTTTGCGTACAAAATCCAAAACTCTGTCCAAGGCTGGAACAGCAGGTCGACAATCGAACAGACCTGGATCAATCAGATAGTCAATCGAGTAGACCCCTACAGCAGCAATTCCGGTAACAGACGTACGTTTTCAACAATTTTATTTCTTCCAAAAACAGTTTTTCAGGAACAATGTGTGTACGGTGAATTAGGTAATATATATATTGGTGTATTGAAGTATATATTAGCATATATGCATATAGACAACTTACATGTGTGAGTTGTTAAAACAATGTTTTAAAATTTCGTGATTTCTGCTACAGAATTACTTTATACCTGTTCTCTTTATTAGTAAGATAGGATAAAATTTTCATGAAAAAGGTATATAAAACTACCAAAGCCTGTGGTTTGACTTTTGTTGTGTGGCCACCATTTTGATACGATAAATGACCCCATCGAACTTTGCTTTGATTTTGTAACAAGTTATACGTTAAAAGTTTAGAATACAAATAAATGACAATGCACAATAAATATTGGCATTAATGTTGGACATGGTTGTATTCCATGTTATTATTTTTTTAAGGTAATAATCGTCTGAAAAAGTAGCCTATTTTCGTGCATAAAAAAGTTAAAGGAATCATCAGTAACTTCCAGTAACTCACGTGCCATGTTATTGGTAATCCAATTGGCTATGGAATGCATATTTTTATTATTTTTTTGGCTAGCATTTTCATTGTGTTTTGACTTAGTAAATACCACTACCCTACCAGAATCAACGTTATTTACATTGTGCGGCAATGGTATGGAGGGAATAGTATGAGAAGTTCTGCCAGCATGACTATGAATTAAGTTCTCTAGCCACAGTAGTATTCTTCAATTTGCATTAACTGCCTAAATTATCAAGTTGATTGATTATAATGATCTGGCTCGCGCCTCTAAGGGAAGTTCTGCCCAAATTTTTAATTTGATTGGATACGGGATCTGGCAAGCGCCTCCAGCGAAAGTTCTGCCCAAATTCTCGGGAAACAACAATGCTAGTATATATAGTAGGCCTACGCGTGTTGGCGACAACAGAAGTCTGGTCAGACCTGTCACTGAACAAACTTGTAATTTTTGTAGCGATTTAAAGAGTATAAAAAAAGTATTAAATAAAGCGTTGAACAAGCAACACACCGGGATGTGAACCAGACAATTGTAATTGAGTTTGAGGTGCAATTTTGTCAAAGATAATATATTGAAACAAATTTAGTTTAATTTAATAGTGTTGTGGTGGCTGTCATTTTGACGAATGACCATACCAAATAATGATTTGATTATGTATATAACCATTTAGACATTAAATAATTAACATGTTGGGGGGGGGGGATAATAATTAACAGTGCACAACACAGGGGCCTGTAACGCGCTCCGCTGTCCGCCCCCCTTTTTACACTGCCCATATACGCCACCCTCTATACGCGCCTTCTTCGCGTTATAATGGAACATTATATAGACAAGGGGCTCTGTAGAAATTCAACGTTTCACCATCGCTCGGGAGTCGCACAAATTTAGCCCATTCACCCCAGTAATGATAACGATATATACACGGATGGATCGGCAAAGAATTCATCTTTCAATAAATACCACAAACTCCCATCAGAAACATTCATACACGTTGCATTTGATTAAATTTTAACCACCGAATATTGTCTCCGGAGAGCGTATTTTTTCGATTTGATCCGGCCTCAGCAGCAGTGGACGCCATGCGTCTCTAAATTCACCACCCATACAGTTTACTATCATTAAAAATCGGTCAAACGATCAACTAAATATCTGGAACTTAGTTATTTCTTGTCGGCTAATAATTTATTTACTCATACAAATCAACACATTGTCAGTAATCAATTTCTATAGAGGAGAAATCTGTCGATAATTCCAACTTTGTTTTCCATTTTATTTTACAAGTCGCACGGCCCCTCATTTAAATATTCATTGTGACCTGACCTCGATTATAATACTGGACGCTGATTGGCTGTTCTACTATTTTCATTTTAGTAACCGCGAAGTTTAAAATCGATGCAATATTGACATGTCGAACTCGTGGTCAGCATGATAAATTTGTAAAAATATTTCTTGTCGGCTAATAATTTATTTACTCATACAATTCAACACATTGTCAGTAATCAATTTCTATAGAGGAGAAATCTGTCGATAATTCCAACTTTTTTTTCCATTTTATTTTACAAGTCGCACGGCCCCCTCATTTAAATATTCATTGTGACCTGACCTCGATTATAATACTGGACGCTGATTGGCTGTTCTACTATTTTCAATTTAGTAACCGCGAAGTTTAAAATCGATGCAATATTGACATGTCGAACTCGTGGTCAGCATGATAAATTTGTAAAAATAATGTCGTTCAAAGCTATTAACTGGTAATTTCGTAACCATTGCAACAAAAACTAATTGCATAGGGTGAATTTTATGTTGTAAATCGAATATGTATGTTTTACAACTCAACTTAGAAGAACATTCCAGTGAAATATAAGAACTAAATTGTCAAATATAAAGACATTTTTTTTAAAAGAAGTTTTAATGCTCATATCGCTCCCAAAGACATTAACATTTGCCTCACACAAGAGAACAACAAGAATTTGAAGAAAAAAAATTGATTCTTGTGTTGATAATATGAAATCAATTCATTAATAATATATTGTGAACAACATTTTAGGCTAGACAACTTCCTGTTTACATTGTTAGAGCATGTTCATGTAAATCTACGGGCCAAAGAAAGCCCAAGATTAGAGGTACTACATGTATTCCACGATTTAGGTTAAACATACACATCAACTTGATTTAGGTGAACTGTACCATGTGATTAGTTACCAGGACCCCCCCCCCCCCCCCCACCGACACCACTTGCTACATGCTCAACATATACCGATATCAACATTAAATTCGATGTTGATTGATCGGCAGGAGTAGACCCTTTTTTATCAAAACAAATAACACATCTAACTCAAATGTTAGTAAATTTTCATTTATGAAAAGAAAGTATGTGGTATTTTTCTTAAAACTATTCTAGCAAATACTCATTGATGAGTAGTGACCCCTAAGGGAATGCTCAGATAATATTTAAGTTTAACAAATCAAATGATAGGTTGTAATTGTTGAACTTATTATCTGAACATTTCCCTAAAATGTACTTTTATTTGTGTTATACTTGCATTTGTCGTCTGCTTATTATTTCCTGAAAACCCATCAAATAATTATAGACCATTCCAATGCACTTTTATAACTGAGTGGGAACTTCCATTTAGTACATGTATAAATGGTTATGCGATAATAACTGGAGTCTATCATGTCCTTCTACATGTATACTACCGGTACTGTACAACTCAACTTCTCAAGATCACCTTATATGTATTCATCCGACGACAGTTTTATTTATTGTAGTCTTGATGCTTGGGCATATGAAGTTGCATTACAGGATAGTTTTGTATTCTGTAATAAAAATTCACCCTTGGTCTTGCCCAAGATATGTTATTTGTATACCTGGCGATTGTCTTCGTTGTTGTCTCATGTCAATCAACCTCCGGGTTAAATTTAACCAAATGCGCTGATGATTTCTCAGGCATATACAAGTTTTCAACCAATCATTCTACATTTATTAGTGTTATTGCTGGAAACCAAATATATAACATACAATCTTCACATACATCCTAACTGAAAATAGACAATTGATGTTACAAGCTTTTTGTCCCTTAATACACCAACACGACCAACAGACTAATGTAGGAGAGATATTACTACACTAAATTATGAGTGGAAAGCACATTAGCAGTGTCTACAGACATTATTTGGCAACTTCTGGGTGACATAATGAGTTGACAGAATTTTTTTTCCGAAGTCCGAATTAAAAATAATTGGCAAAAAAAAATATTCATAGGAATTTTTTTTTTGCTTTCTATATGATGGTAGATGTCTCTGGCTTTGAAAAAACATTGAAAATTTGATCGCCACTTGATTTTTTTCAAAAACTTGTGTTATCGCAACATATATACATGAACATGCCTTCAAATAATTATAATTAAATTAAAAGTACACAGTCCAACTCAGTGATCCCCATATCGTCAGATTCCAACAACAAAACATTGCAATTTATCTTGGACCACCTAGTTATCAGATTTGATTAACTTCCAAGAATTAATGATAATCATTGTTAACTACTTATATATCTATTATATATTTTGGAAGATCTGTGTGTGTGTGTGTGTGTGTCTGTGTGATCGCGATGAACTCGAAAACGGCCAACCCGATTTCGATGAATCTTCGCATGTGATGATACTATCGGTCGGGAAGTGGCATAGGCATATTAATTTTCAGATCCGAGGTCAACTTTCACGTGCCGATGTCAAATCTGTTTTACGCTGTGTTACGGGACTTTCATTTGAGTTCGGTGCTTACAAATCGATTCGAAACAGCGCGAATAATAAAATGCCAGTCATAATAATGACACTGTGAGAATCTTTCGTGTTTCCTCTTTCCAACGATATATAATGCGTATGTATCCGTTTTAGTTATCTGCCTCAATTATCAAGAAGTAGTGATACTATCATAGACTAAAAATAGGATAGACGTCGCACTCATGGTTATCAATCTGTAACGCTACTGGACGTCGCCATTGCTTTGGCCCTCAAGCGTTAAGGTAGTTCAGAAAAGTAGGGGGAGATAATTTTACGTTATATTTACATAGGGTTCGTGTACGATTGTGAAGAAATACTCGTAATAAAGTACTTTATATTAACTTTTAACCATAATGCTTTCAATGTGACATTGAATTAATGCCACTAAATACGATTTGGTCCGTGATATGCATTTTCTGGAATGGAAAGTGTCTGTAATTCGACGTCAATTACTGCGCTAAATCAAACTCTCTTGTGGCAAGTTGTGCGTATTTTGCGTCCAGGTTTATTTACTCTGATTTTTTACGTGTTGTGGGGATTTAGTTTTGTAATTTTCCTCGATCAGCTAGTGCAAGTATTGGAGGATCTGATTTCTTACGTGTAGTGGGGATTTAGTTTTGTAGTTTTCCTAGATCAGCTGGCGCACATGTAATTGGAGGTATACTGAAGCACATAATTCAGAATGATTTTTCTCATAAACGTACACACGTACGTTGATGAAATTAATCAATGCATATATATGAGTCTCATGTCCTCCACAGTTGAATCACTAGCCCGGGAACTTTTTAACTTTTATATATACCGGTATATATATATATAAAAATAAAATAATTTCCCGTAAAATTAAATAAATGTCACAGGACCACTGCACCTCATTCTATCTTGTATTCTAACATATACGAGTATTATAAACATGTCCTTTAATATCTCATAGTAATTAATTTCATCTTATAAAAACAGACATATATATCATGTTTATACATAAATGAATAACCAATGATTATTTATTTGAGTTCCACGATTCTTTTGTATATTTGGGTCACAGTGAGTGGGGTGTTTCAACAAACAGGTGTGTATGTGGTCTTGTTATATGAATTAACCTAAACATGAATATAAAGGGTATCTCTGTCCACCGTGATATTAATATAGATATCAACGAAGGACAGTTAATTGTATAGGATACAGGTACTTTGAAACTGAGCGAGATAATCCATACAGTAATAAAATGGTTAATGATTATGGTACAATTTGTAAAATATACTAGTAAGATAACATACTTATAGTCCATTTACATTGGAGAATTACAGTTACTAAAGCTAAATGGGATCATGCATGCTATTGGGAGCTACTAGCCTAGAGGATACTTTTTTTTCAGACTGGAGCGACACACAATCTGCAAATGAACCTGGGTGTTGCCTTAGTATGGATAAGTACCATGTGATGGAGAGACAATGTTTGAAATCTATAATTCATTTAATGATGAACTTATAAATGTGTATCATTTGTGGCTCTTTCATTGACAGTCAATGAGACATCAGCTACTTTTTATCCAGGATTTTCGCACAAGTATAGTTCAATTCCTTCTTTATCTTGAACACATCCTTGCATTCTGCATCTCATTTTGTCTCATCTGGATTATTTTCGGCTCTGATCATGCATGTTGCACACATCACTTTGTGACCCACCAATATCATTAAGGTGTTGCCATTGGCATACGGTATAGATCTGTCCACTTCCTGAAATAATACAGAATTCGAAGCATTTTATTTTAATTATAAAATAATTTACAGGTTACAAGTATGAAATATGTTATATTGGGATATTTCCCATGCAGTACACACCACTCACCAGTGCCTACATTGGCAAACCATGAAATATTCAGTTGTTCATACCTCTTTATGATAGCAGTATAAATTATACAAAAATAATGCTATTGCTAATATAATAATAAATAAGGCTAATGATATTATATTTCAACATAGCTGACCAGTACTTGTATACATTATAATTAATGCCCACGCAGTCTCAATGTCATTTATTAACATTATGAATGTGATTATACTATGTGAGTCTAATGATCAAAAGACACATGAATTATGATTATCATTATGAAAAATATGTTTATCAACAAATGTTATATATTACAAAAAGTGGACATGAAAACAAGTCAAACTATGAATAGTATGATCACTACAATTAGAATTTAGGAGTAGGACATGTAAACTGCCAAATTGGTGAATTGTTTTGACTGTTAATTTCTAAATTATTGCTGTAGTAGGCCTACACCTGATCACACCTGGCAGTCACATGGAATTCTTGAAATATGACAGCTGTCATTGAAATATTTCTTCCGTAAAATACGTTTGGGTCGGTACCCGGTATACATGATATTCAAATTACCAATGCTATCATGAATGGTGAGATCTATTAAATTAATTTCATTTTGAAAGTCGTTACTAACATAACTTCAGTCTTCATCCAGGTGAAAATGACAAAAATAGAATCCAGAATGTCGTGTTGTTTATTACAAAAATGGTCTCAAACGGCATAAAAACTCACCTTTCTGACTCCCTAACGGACACCCTTGGAAACGTGAGATTCTGATAATTCATGACAGTTGGTGTACAATTAATTCAGCTGCAATAGACGCCAGAGTTTTCTTTTTTATTGCGATGAGAAAGCACTGTTTTGATTAGAACAATCGGAGTTGAACTACCTTTAGCAATGGCGGACAGAATCGGAGTGCGTTACCGATTGGCCCATCAAATGACGTCGAGTGACGTATCTATCCTTCCTTCATCTATGGTACTATCAGGGAATATATAGAACGGGAAGGTTCACTTCCTATTGGCTCAACGTAATGCATGACGTCGCCAGCATCCGCCATTCTGGTAGGATAGAAGAGCGAACGGCGTCATTGGTTACCGCAGCGCTATTCGCCTTGTGTGTAAACAAAATCGAAATAGTAGGCCTATAAAAGAATAAACAATCAGACAAAAAGCAACATTTGTGACTATATATCATACTTTAATCCACCAACATGAAAAAATTTTATTTTAAAGCAAATGAGTATTTATTTCAACCAAATTACGCTGTCTTTCTTGCCAATTTTCGTTTGTTATTCAATGTCGAAATTTTGGCTGAGATCATTCAATTCATAACTGTGATGATGCCTATTTTAAATTAAAATGCCGGCGTACCAAATATTGAAACATAAACTTAAAATAAAATTCATTTTGGAAACATTGCAGAATAATTCCATGCTTGTTGGCTCTGGCGGCTATGAAGAGTCAAATGTGTCAAAACCAAAGTGTGGGTGGACCGTGGAGCCCTGTGAGATTTTACACAATTCTGAGGCTTCTCAAGTCAATAACATCAATGCTAGTTCAAGTAGTTGCTATGTGGTAATGTACATTCATTGGGCTGCACTAGCCACACCCTTAGTCATTGCTACATTAATAATTTAATATTTGGAATCAAATACTTAGTCATTTCAAGCATTACCCATTAAAACAAGAAATTATGATAATATCAAATATTTAATTATGTACTAGGTTTATAGATTTATAAATAGGCTACATGTGATTTTTTTTTGTTCTGAAGAAAGATTAATTAATTAGTGAGTGTTCAAACATTTAAGGCTATATATAAATGTATTTTACTCATGTTGAGCCTTGCATAGTCCTTGCGTTCATGGTAGGAGAACTCAGAGAATGATAATTTGGGAAATTTAGGCTACATATGCTTCTTTTTTATTTTAATATTTAACAAAGATTGAAATTTTCACACATGACCAAGGTTGTGAACTTTGATCCCATAATAGATCTCAATTTTTTTCCATAATAGATCTCAATTTTTTTAAAATTAGAGACATGACTCAGGTAATGTTATGGACATAGTCATTAGTCAAATTATGAAAGACAGTCGTATTTGACACAGAAATCCCACCCAGTAAGTTTGTTTTCTAGTACTGGTAGACATACAAGTTAAATGAATTTTCAATTCGATCCATTCGAATATATCATATATGGATATGGATTACCACTTTAGTTCCTCTACATCAGCGATATGTTGATCCCACAAATATCCTGGATGCCACTTTGATTTGTAAATCATTTTCAAACTCCCACACTTTTAACTTATTAGTAAAAGTAAACAAGGAAGTAACGATGCGATGACGTACGTTCCCACCAGGGTATCCTACCAGAATGGCGTCATGACAACTTCCGGTGAATACCACAAATGCGCGGAGTGAACCTTCCCGTTCTATATTTTCCCTGGGTACTATCTTCCATCAGGATAAAAACAATGCGTAACTTCTATGACGTCGTTAGAGGTCATAACGTTAGATCACGTTAACGCTTAACCGGCCGATGCATTTGACTGTTTCAGACGTCTTGGCGATATCTCGGGCACCGATGGTAATTTATCTTTACGTTGAAACTTGATAATTAATGAGCGTGTGTATATGAGGCGCGTTTATATACTTGAGTGGAAATCAAATCGGGTTAAACTGACGGATTTTTACGGACGAAATTTGATGCATAGGGTATCTCGGTATCCGCTGGGCCGATTTCCCGGTATCCGCTGGGCCGATTTCCACCATTTTTGGGGTGTTGGTGTTTGACCCCACCTGACCTTGACCTTCAAAATGGTCAATTCAAGGTCAAAGCCCGGACGAAGACGGGTCACCTTCTAGTATAAATATATATACGATACATACATATATATACATATACATACAGGAAATTTATTTTTCTCATCGGGGCCAAAGGGATTGTGATTTAGGACCATTGATTTGGACCGCGTATCTTTAATTCTCATCAGTTCTATGTTGTAATCACATTTGGTTCTAGTGATTTCCAAAGAGTTTAGTGACTCAGAATTTAGCAATAAGTGAATTTTAAAGCTATGTACCATGTATACGTAAGTGTTTATGATGATAACCGTCTGTCCATGTTGACACGTTTTGAAAGCTGGCAATATTAAAGAATACATTTCATGAAAAGGTCGCTTATCAGCGATATGGACAAGTAAATAGCCAGCGCATTGTGATGAAGTGTTTCACTATGAAAAAAAAATTATGAGAATCCATAGTTCTTAATTAAAGAGTCACTACATATTTTGTCATCCGACCATCCGGTGTTTGGGGTTAGGGAAGTTGTATGATTCAATTTTCCGTATGGCAAGAACCACAACAACAACAACAACAACAACAACAACATCAACAACAACAACAACAACAACAACGATAACAGCATATATATATAAGTTGCCCTTGGATACTGATTATATTGATAAAATGGTATTTATTTCGGATACAATCTTGACCACGCCACGTGTAACCCGGGGTTTTCTGTTATTTAGAAGTTGTCTCAGCTTGATCAAGCTAGGTCTAGTATAATAATATGGGGCGATATGTTTAGCCCTTATGGTATTAAGCGTTGGACATTTCAGAAGGACGTGGAATTCGTTTCCTATATCCGAGCTATTGCATAATTTACAATTTCGTTCCTCAATGGATGTGCCCACCAGCCACCTACTTCGATAGGGAGTCTGTGATTACGTGTCCTGAACCTTAACATGGTTATCGCATCCCTGGTACTAAGTTTTGTAAGATAGGCTTCTTCATTAAATGTCATTTTAATTTCTCGATAAAAGGAATACTTGTCTGATGAACTCAATAGATTTCGCCATTCGTGTATATATATATCCTCTAATTTATTTTTGATTATATCTCGGAAGGATTTAATAGTCCCAATTGAGTGATAATTCCATACGCAACTTAAACCTATATTATTTAGTAATTTCGAAACATAGTTAATCCAATTTGATTTGTGATTTACGACGGTATCTGTTGGGTTGAATTGACTGCATAGCCTCCAGTACATCAAATAAGCTATTTTGTCTCGTTTTCCACTGATCAAACGTCCCCAATAATTCAGAATGTGTTATTTTATTTTCACAGAAATCGGGAATGTACCAAGCTCTCCGTAGATTAAAGCTGTTGGTGTGGATTTCTTGAGTCGAAATATAAATTTCAAAAACCATAGTTCTAGTCGTTCGACAATCGCTATGTTACCGTGACCCCATACCTCCGACCCATAGGTTAAAATTGGGACTATCGTTTTTTCATATAGGTCTACGGCGCACATTAAAGACAGTCCTAGGTTGCGTATCTTACCGATCAATCCGAACATAGCTCGTTGTAGAATATTGTGTTTTTGAAGGAATGAAATAGCCTACTCTGCATAAGTTTCTCTAATAATTTCGAAAATACGGGTAAAATGCTAATGGGTCTATAATTTGTTATTTTACTAGGATACTCGATTTTATGGAGTGGAATTACTTTGGATATTTTCAGCTTATCGGGGAAGATTCCCAGTTTGAATGATAAATTGAATATGTGCGACAGTGCTCTTGAAGTTTCGGGGATGGTCTGTTTCATTAGTTTTGATGTGAGATGGTTGATGTCAGTGGGTCCCTTCCCGATGACGTTATCAGAGATTTTCAGGATTTCATTGGCGTCAGTGGGAAACAAGAAGAAATTACGAGTATTGGAACGTGTTAAGTAGTCTGAAAAATGTTTATCTGGGTTATAGGGGACGTTGTCACCAGTTTTTTTTTTTTACCAATTTTCACGAAATATTCATTAAACGCCTGTGCTATTTTACCTGGTTCCGAAATTCCAGTGTTTTCATGTGATACATTAGATGGCATTTTTAGAGTGTTATTTGACAGTTTTAGACCGTTTTTCAAGATGACCCATGTACGTCGCATGTCGAATTTATTTTCCTGTAGAACATTGTTGTAATATAGTTGTTTACTCTTTCTGATTAAATGCTTGTATATTCGACAATAGGTTTTATACTTATCAATGTTGAGAATAGACGGATTTTTTATTTTTGTTATGTACAATTTGTTCTTAACTAAAGAAGAGTTAAAAATGAGACCTTTTGTCATCCATGGTTCTTTTGGTATACATGGGCCATGGGAGTTTTTGGGACGGATTAAAAGTCGAACTGCGACCTGGAGGCCGAGTCCGGTAAACGGTGTAGTTGGGAATTCTGGAGAGATGCATGAGAAACCTTCAGTGATAAGCCGTATATAGATGTTGTAATAATTTGAAGGATTAGTTGGTTTAACGGAATTATGAGTTGGTCATTCGTGAAACCAATATATTTTATATTCTATAATTATAATCATGGGTATATATAATATATGATCTTGAGCGGGTTACCATTTCTGACATTGGTTTTCTTGTTCACCTTGTATGTGACCATCGCCATCAGCGTTGTTACAGCGATAATCGGCGTATATACGCCCATAGTCGGCATAACCACGCCGATGATCGGCGTATAAAGGCCGATGGCCGGCGTAACTTCGCCGATAGTTGGCATAAATACGCCGATGATCAGCGTATATACGCGGATAGTCGGCGTAACTACGTATATACGCCGATCTAGGCGTGGAATTTATTTTTGTATGTGGCGGCTCCAGCCTCCATGCTTCGTACGTGATATTTACCTACTGGTCTCAAGATATTCATGAGTTGGGAGAACCAGATCTAGAGCACCTACGTGTGTGACACCGACGAAGTTAAGCGGAGATGCTATGCACGCGCGAATGTTCGTTTCGGACACAACTGCATGGGAACAGTATATATAGGTTCTCCAAATCATTATGTTGGGATATAAGATTTTATGAGACGAGTTTGATCAATTTTATTCACAACGAGTCGTAGACGAGTTGTGAATCAAATTTATCAAACGAGTTTCATAAAATCTTATATCCTATCATAACGAGTTGAAGATCTTGTATATCACATGAAAAAAACTAGAGCTTTATGCCTTTTTACTAAATCCAAATCCTTAAAAGAGATACAAAATGCCTTTACAGCGTTGGTTGAGACGCTTCACAGCCGTATACGACATTATTGGCTTATTGCACGCTCTGATGCTGGCGATGGAAACATAGTGCCCCCCATTTGCCTCTTTGTGTGAGTCTATTTTCGTTGCTGCTACGAAGCTGGACAATAATTTAACTTTGATGAACAAAGCAATCATTTTGCATTGTCTGGTGTTGGTGTGATGCGCGGCTTTTCAAATAGTATTAATCCGCCTGAATCAATGTAAAGACGCGCGGTCATTTTGTTGGCGCGATGCCAAGTGATATATAATTAGTGAGAGATAAGGAAATAAATAATGGCTTTTTGGTGATAGGGGTTTTGTGTGATATAATTTTCTTACGCGTCGTCTCAATCAATTGATCATTGCTTCTCAAAACCCGTCAGATATTGTTCACTCTATCGAAAGTATCTCAAGCAGTTTTTACCTAAAATGTTCAACTTAAGTTATTGAAAATTCCAATTGTTCAAAAGTTTGACAAAAATTGAGAGGAGTGTGACACACAACCTCCTGTCATAAATAGTTTTGTCCCATATATGCACACCATTTACCATATATGTTCCAACTCACGTTGTCTGAGACTTGAAATACCTTATTGTCAGGGACAAAGGGTCGTTTGGGTTGTCCCATCCCATAACTTTGACAAAAAATTGAAGTTGAGAAGTTCCATTTATTGGCAGTTTGGGAAATTAAACAATGGAAATGATCTCAGTCGGTTTTAGTTGACTTTGACGAAATCAAGTTTGAGCTATTGCCATTGGTCGTCCGTGCGTCCATGCGTCCGTCAACAATTTCCTTTAGCACACCCTACATGTCACATATCTCATTCGATCATCACCAAACGTCCTATGGATCTTGGGGGAGCTATCAACTTTGAAATTTTTTCGATGAAAAACATGGCCACGGGCATCCATCTTGGATTTTACTTTTTGCTAGACTAATTCATTTGGCACACCATACAGACCACATCCCTCACCCGATCATCACCAAACTTCATATGGATCTTTTGGGTGACCTCAAGATGGAAGCTATCAGATTGTTCCAATTTCGTTGAACACATGCCCGCCACGGGCACCCAACCGCCAATCTGGGATTTTACTCTTTGTAAGACTGAATAATTCGGTACATCAAACAGGGCACCCCCTTTATCCGATTATCGTGGCCACTAGCAGCCATCATTTTATTCTTTGCATCACTAAATACTTTGTCATACCATGCAACCAACATATTTTTATCCAATTGAGTGACCACATTTTCCGAATGTTATTTAAAAACATCTAGTATTTCATAGACATTCTAACTTCCCACATTCCTTATCGCTCCATTCTGTAAAATTTGTCATTAGCCCCACTTCAAGTTGAGCTCCAGTCACATTTACACTTTCATTTCCTATTATATTCAACTTAAATTATTAAATTTGTGAAAATTCCAAATGTTGAACAGATTTGACCACAATTGGGGTGGGGTGACACACACCCTGTGTTGCCACCTCCTTGTTTTGTACACGGTTTACCATAGACAAAGTCTTTTCGGTCCACAACATCTTGGAATATCGGTTGGGTTTATGCTGTTTTGGACAGAGTCCCATCCCATTACTCTTCCAGAACAGACTTTACACCCAGAATCGTGGGCGGAAGTTATCTTGCATGTGTGTCTTCGGATTATAGCGTGTTTCAGATGCTTCGATTTGTCGCGCTATCAGAAAATGTATGTAAACAATATATTAAACGATCGTATCATCGCTCTACCTTTTCTATCAGGGTAAATGACACTTATTTTGAAGACAGATTAATCGAGGGCACGGCAGGTGATTAATCACATTCAGGAGTTCGTCTGAATGCCCTGGCTACATGGGTACTAGTAAACGTAGTACGTCGTTTAAATGAAAGTATGTTATGGAAGAGTAACGGGACGTGACTCGGTCCAAAACAGCATCAACCCAACCGATATCTCAAGTCCCAATATGGTGTGGACCGAGAAGATCTTGGTCTACCTATTCATGTACGTGTAGTTTACTTTTTCCCTATAAAAATGATGTTTCATGCCAGGAATATGATCACTGAAGAATGTTAAATTAGATGTATCTTGAGGGATAAAGTCAACTACACGAACTTAACTACACTGAAAATTAACAGATTAGTCGGGGGCAGAAAAACACTTCTGGATACAAGGTTGTAATTTCTGGTTTTTAATTTTTGCAACCCACCAACCCGGGAACGCAAGTTTGTTTTCCGTACAAATCTCTGACACACACCCCTCTAACTTAAGTTTTTTTCCCCAAGGGCAATTGTGGACCCACCCCAAAGTATAATGAAAAACGGTGAAAATAGCAAGACAATGCAGACACGGGGTGCGAAATGTTTTAAATAACCATCCGGATGAAATGTCACTCAGGTATAAGCTTAATGAAAAGCACCAGAAATATCAGAAAATCACAAATACTCATATTTAAACTTATCTAATAAGGTTCAGCATCCATATCATTATGTTATCCGCTGCATATATGCGATAAAGATGTGTACGAACAGCAGCATATTCCCTCACACTGTGGCAAGTCCCGGCTAGATGACTAAATGGTCGCCCAATTTTTTATTGAGCGTTCATAATCAAAAGAAATTGGCCCTATGCTAGGATAAATATCCACTGTATGGACGTAATATATACTTTACTTATGTATATTTACATATTATAGGTGCCAGATTGGCGAAACAAATAGCCGACCGGCAAGTAATAATACAACAAGACTACAACGACCAATCCTGGAGGCTATGATTGAAGTTAGCATCACCTTAATAAGCCGATATGTTTAGTACCTGCTACCAGCCTCAACCACACATCAATGGCGACCATCTGTCCGACGAAAATGTACAACATCGTGATGTTTATCCAGACGCATGCACAACGATTCGACCATTTCCGCTTCGCTGAGGAAATAACCTCTTCCGTTAATAGAAACTATATCTGCCGGTTTATTTCAATCACGTGACCATGTGCATACTACCCGTAAATACATATGGTTGGCTGAGAGACTCTTCTGTTAAAGTCCGGTACTCGCATATACAGTGTATACATTCTGCTCCATTCACATCTACTAGTATGCGTCAACGAGTCAATGTCATCACCTTATTACCAGGGCCGTATATTGTAGCTTTGCGCGAATATGGTTTATATTTATGGAAGAGGTTATATTTCCTCAGCGAAGCGGAAATGGCCGAGTCGTAGAATGTAGATACACGGCGAAAGAACGAGTTCTCCAAGAACAGTGGCTACTATGCGAAGGACCATACTACCTTCTTGGAATCCCAGCATTTCGCATTAGGAGATAATGAGCGATGATGTTTTCACCAATTCAATTGGTCGACATTTGATTTGTGAGTGTATGTTGACGTGATTCTAATTCAAGCAGTTTCATCCGATCACATTACTAACCCTTACTATATTAAATACTCATTGACGAGTAGTTTCCTTGGACAATATTCAGATAATGAGTTCAACAGGTCGTTGTTGCACTTACTATCTAAACATTTCCCACTAATGAATATGAATTAATAGCGCT